>JAODAL010003388.1:0-174954 GCA_025379985.1 Phyllomedusa bahiana | reverse complement strand
CCCAGGTTTAGGAAGGACTTCAGAAGGGTCATTGGTGACCCTGAAGTGTAACTGGCTTTGCTAGAATAGCAAGCCAGAGAGTGCCGCCCCTTTTATGCTGTCTGGCCGAGTACTGCATGTCAGACAGCTGGGAATAGCACACAATGGCCGAGCACTCCACCTGACTCCTTCTCTAATTGTTTTATTTCTGTGGTTTAAATAAAGCTGTGGCCATTTTGACACCAAAAGTATAGTGTGTGTTGTGGCTTTATTCTAGCATTTAAGATGGGTTGTATTAGGTGAAGTGGAGGTTCATCCCATATACAAAAGTCATGTCTTTGTCAGTGGACAAACTTACAAAATCGGCAAGGGATCAAATACTTATTTCCTTCACTGTAGAACTTCACCGGCACCACAACATATAGTATGTTCTGTATTGGTAAGGGGTTATTTTATCATCATACCACTTGCCAAAAATGTATAATATTAAGTTATATGTTCCACAAGTAGCTTTTTGATATACATTGTTTAAACAGATGGTAGTTAAATATCTTTTATTAAGCCTTATCTAGGGTGTGATTGGCTCAGAAGAGAACCAAAGAGCCTACAGTGAGACTAGACTCGGATCTAATAATGGAAACCTAACGAAAATGGAACTCAAATTTGTAATGAGGAACCTAATAAACTGTGATAATGATAAAATAAGGATAATATAATTTAGGCTCAGCAGGCCACCATCAGAAAAGGGTATTTCCATTACCTACTTTTGGGATCTGCACCTCAACAATGGTGTACCACCTCTGAGACCCACATAAAACTTAAAAGGGTTATCACTTTGCAATATGTGTTCATTAACAGTGTCCTACTTATTCCTAGATACCACCTCTTGTATGGGCTGCATCAGCTCCTCAGGTCGCTATAGCTACAGACCTGTTAGATCTATCCTTATAGGCTGCCAGCACTGGTTGCTTTAGCTACAGACCTGCTCTTCTCAGAAGCCAGTAAACACGCCCCTGAATTCAAAGATGAAACTGAGAAAACTGGACTGAGGTAAGATAAATCAATGTAATGAGACAACCCCTTTAAGAATGGGATTCCTTTACCCTCTGCCCTCACTCTTGCTGTGGCCACAGCATACAGAGAGGTGGCTGCAATTGTCGAGCTCTCTGTTCACTTCTAATAATAATAATAATAATAATCTTTATTTATATAGCGGCAACATATTCCGCAGCACTGTTAATGGCTACACTCTCTCACCAGCACCACAGGTCCGCTGCCTTGGGATAATCTTTGACTCCAATCTGTCCTTCAAACCACACATCCAAACCCTCACCTCTGCTTGTCACCTCCACCTAAAAAATATTTCCCGAATCCTCTCATTTCTTAACTCTGAAAGCACAAAAATGCTGGTCCATGCCCTCGTCATCTCCCGCCTCGACTACTGCAACATCCTCCTCTGCGGCCTCCCAGCTAGCACCCTCGCTCCCCTCCAAACTATCCATTAACTCTGCTGCCCGTCTGATTCACCTCTCTCCTCGCTACTCCCCTGCCTCTCCCCTCTGCCGATCCCTTCACTGGCTACCCATTACCCAGCGAATCCAGTTCAAGCTAGCAACTTCGAGCTACAAGGCTCTCCATAACCTCTCCCCTTCATACATCTCTGCCTTATTCTCTAAATACCTCCCCTCACGCCACCCTCCGCTACTCACAGGACCTTCTCCTCTGCTCTCCTCTTATCACCTCCTCACATAACCGTCTCTAATGCTTCTCTCGTGCTTCCACCACACTTTGGAACTCACTGCAACAACACCTCAGACTCTCCCCCTCTTTCACCGGCTTCAAACTTAACCTGAAAACCTACCTCTTCAGGATTGCCTATAACCAACATTAACCGGGTTGCACTGCTCCGCCCCAGAAATATGTCTGCCCCTCACCTTCTGTCTCTTCACCCCTCCCCTGTAGATTGTAAGCCCTCGCGGGCAGGGACCTCTTTCCCTCTGTACCAATTGTTAGTCACTTATTGTCACTTCGTAATTGTTTGACCAATGTTATTTACGTACCCGTCTGAACTGTACATCTCCCTGGAATCAAGGCCTCCAAAATAAATGATAATAATAATAATAATAATAATAATATAGAGGGTATAATTACAGACAAAAGACATACATTGCACAATGAGAGCTACTTACAGATGAGACACAAGGTGTGAGGGCCCTGCTCGCAAGAGCTTACAATCTATGAGGGTGCCTGGGGGAAACAAAGAGGGAGAAGTGCTAAGTTTACAATGGTCCAGCCTTGTTTCATAAATATGTGGTTTACAAAAAAAAATAAAAATTTGAAGCTCCAAGTATGGCTTATTGAGTGTACTCTAAAATCCCATTGCGGTAAAAGGACAGAGTTGTGCATAAGCAGCTACCTTCCCATTTAAAGCAAATATGGCACAAATGGGGACAAAGGTTTAGGGTATTTTCACACAATGTATTGCGGCGCTTACAGTACGCGCCGCAATACATCGTGCCTTTCAGGAGCTCGCACTGATCAGCACGTACTCCCGCGGTGCGGGGGGCCAGCAGCTCGCCGGTCCCATTGACATTCATTACTCGTGGCGCGTATTCGTCGCGAATAATTGACGTCACTTATCTCCCCGTGCGTACAATACGATCGGATTGTACGAGCGGGGAGAGGAGGCGTAATCCACAGTTCTCTATGAGAACTATGGATTACCCTAATTTCGGCGCAAATACGAAACAAAATGCGCGACGAAATTACGCTGTGTGAACATACCCTTAAGGGGCCTCCATTCTCAAGATAAATGCGGGTCTCAGAGGTGGGGCCTGTATCTGTCAGATATTTAGAGCATATCCTTTGGATACACTATAAATGTTCGAGATGGGAATACCACTGAAAAATAAGTCTATAAGTATTTTAACACTACAAGGAGGGGGAGTACAAATAATAATGTTGCAGCACATTATAAAGAACATAACTGTGATTCACATGGACGTACACTTAAGTTTGTTTTGCAAAGGAAATGTTATTAAATTTACAACTTGAACAAATTAATGTCACAAGGATCAAACATTGATTTTGAGCTTAAATGTTCTATGGGAGATTAATTTTTGCTAATACACTTCTTTTATTACAATTTTTAATGAAGTGTAAAAACCTTTGTTGATACTTAAACGATTTATTCAAAATATTTTTTATTTATTAATATAGTCCATGTAGGGTTTATTTACCACTTTATAAGGTGGGTTACATTTACTTTGTGTAAATTGTGTCAAAACAGAGGTGTGATTCAAGGCTCATGGGCTCCAAACCAAAATATAATACAACACTTTCTATTGTTACATTGCTGAACCGAACAAGGAAGGATATTTGGGAAAGGTTGGAATGAATGATGTAGCATTTATCTATTTATTGTTCTGTCTACATCGAAAAGTATTTTACAGGTCAATACTCTGTAGGTCAATATCCATCATAATTAAACCAAGAGTCAGACAGCTGCCCTTCTAAAGCGATGGACACTGTGTTAATTTACTATTATCCAGGCATGGACTGACCCTTAGTGGGACAGGGAAACCCCCAGGAGGCCCCTGAGCATGGCAAAGCTGGAACTTCTTTTAAACTGCATATACATCCTTGGGAGAGGCGGAAAGACAGAAAGAAAAAGATAGAAATCAAGAGGCGGAGTATAAGGAGCATGGACAGCCCCCAGAAACAATTCCACAGTTGGGCCACAGAATCAACTGTACAGGTGGGTCCCCAGAATGAAATTCCACTGGTGGACCCTAGGCAATCCAGTCCGATATTGCTCTTATCTATACATGATAATTTGAATTTTATCAACAAATTGGATCATCTTTGTATATGGTATCTGCTCAGTTCTTCCTGCCCTGTAACATGTTGTCTGCAGATTACATAGCATATTCAATGTGACAGCTTCCCTTTAAGAAACAAAGTGACATAGAGATCCTAAACACAGAAACGACTATCATTTACCAAAATACAGTGTCTTTACACCCTTTTTCAAAGTACACTGAGAGTGATGCTACCCTGTGTTGGCAGCAGACATTGAATTATCAAATATTACTAGTTGCATTTCTGAGTCATGTAGTTCCTTCTGTCACGGGTGCTCCGTGTCCCTCTGTCGAGCGGCGGCGCTGCCAGCATGTCGGGCAGCTGGTGCGCTCGATCTTCCGGCTGGGTCCCGACCGTGCTCCTGCTGAAGCTTCTGTCTCGCCGGCTCTGTTAAATTTAAATTGCCAGCGCACCGGTAATTGGATATTGCCAGTCGCTGCCCTTATTTAAGCCTGCCCCTTCCCGATTCGCTTGCTAGATCTTTAGTGCCTTACCGCCTACTGAGAAAGCGTTCCTTGTGTCTTGTTCTGACTACCGTGTACCGTACCGTTTGCCTCCGTCCCTCGATCACGAATCATTGCTGCCTGTCCTGACCTTCTTGCCTGTCCCCGACTACGTCTACGCCTTATAATTTTGTACCATGCTATACCTTAGCTGCCTCCACAAGCAAGTCACATCAGGGGTAGCAACCTGGTATACTCCTGCCGCAGCAAGTCCATCGCGCTTTGCGGCGGGCTCTGGTGAAAAACCGGGACCTACTTAGATTTCGCTCCCTGGCGCAGCTATTGCCATCGCTTGCAGTGGTCCAGAGGATCCACTACCGTTGCCCGTGACACCTTCTACCTGTTGAGACCATCCAGAAGTAAGCAGGAAGAGTTAGGCTAAATCCCCACTGCATCAGACAAAAAAAGTCCAAAAGTTGACTGGTTTTTGTTCAATCTAGACCACGGTCTATGTCACATTTTACGCAAAAAACGCGGTTTGTTTTTAATTTTTTTTGTCGTCGCCCATATAATAATATATATATATATTATATATATACAGTATATATATATATATATATAAATATTATATATATATATATATATAATATATAAATAAATATATAATTGATTGTGTGGGAAACCGACAGCAAAACTCAAAATGCCGACGTATTATACATGTTGTATAATATGCAGGCATCAAAAAATGAGCAAGAGAAAAAAAACCTGTGTAGACTACAGGTTGGTTTTTCTATTATTGTCTATGGGCTGTCTGAACAATCGTATTTTCGGTGGTTTTAGAATACTAAAACCACTGAAAATACGATAGTTTTGCTCTGCGCCTTAATAGCCACACTGGACAGCAGATAAGCATCTCAGATTTGGAGTTGAGTGGCCACTGCCACAGGCTTGTATGGCGTTAATATGGTTGACAGTGTTGCCTAAAACCAAAGGCAGTGGAAAGTCTACAGACCAATATATTTGGCGAGACCTCTATTATAAACTCAAACCGCATTAGCAGGAGTATGGACGTAGGCACTTTCCTCAATGCCTCGATTTGTAACACTTATATAGCAAAGTACTCTTATTGAAACATTTGACAAAATATTTCATAAAAAGTTTCTTCTTTAATTGTATCAAAAGTTAGAATATTCACATATAATATAATAGACATATAAAAAAAAGTTTCTCAGACAGTTGAGTAAACACTTGCGGTATTGTAGCTCTCCAGACTTGGAGTAATCAGTCCTGGTAGGATGCCCTAGGTCTCGGGCTGAGAAAGGGGGAATACCGTGAAACGTCGCAGAGCAGCGTTGCACACACACCGAAACAGCCGTCTAAGCAGCATGATGTACTATACCTGACAAGCTGTGCGAGCTGCAGAAGAAAGCCCGAGAACCTAGGGCATTCTACCATGGCTGATTACTTCAAGTCTGGAGAGCTACAATACCGCAAGTGTTTACTCAACTGTTTGAGAAACTTTTCTATATGTCTAATTATATTATATGTGAATACCCTAACTTTTGATACAATTAAAGAAGAAACTTTTTATGAAATATTTTGCTAAATGTTTCAATAGGAGTATTTTGCTGTATAAGTCTACAGACCAAACAGCTGTACTTTCAAGAAATAGACTGCACACAGCTACTAGGCATAAAGATCACTATCAAGGTGTGCTTAAACAATACTTCCATTATTTGGAGAAGTAGAACATTAAAATGAACCGATCTTTAAAACCCCAAATATACCATATAATCCATCTCACAGTGTGAAAAGATATGATGCTGGGCTGAAAATGTATTAAGTAATGAAAATGTGTCTATCCTTGGGATGCGCTATTCTGGATGCAATCTTCTGTTCAGTTACAATGGATACATTTCATGCATCCACGGTGAATTTTTTCATTAGATGGGATATGTAAAGTCTAATTAAAGATTATGAAATAGCAGCACTAATATTCACAGGAACTTAGATGAGAGGCTGATACTGCGGCACTCAGGAGCATTGTCTCTACGTGAGTGATGAGCCTGTAAGTGTATGTTTGTAATCAGAGGCCTGTTTTCTCCGTGATGACTTTGCCTATTCAACTTAATGTGGCAAAATAAATATTATGCCAGAAAACAATCTGATCATAAGTATACAAGAGCAATGCGGTGTACTGAAATCAAACAGTCTCATTTTCATTTCGTAGGGAGGTTAATCAGAAGTGCAACCACTTGCCTTTTTTTTAGAAAATGGGAATACAAAAGATGTAGGAAATAATTGAGGCATATCACAATCAGATTGATTTAATTAGATAACTAATTTAGGCTCAAATCAGTATGAGTATGCTTATTAGTGTGATCATTATTCCAAGATATTGCTGATTACATTTCATACAGAAGGTCATTTACTGTTCTTCAAAGTGCAAAGGTAGAGCCTACATGTCCTTTAGGTACATGGTGACATGTTGTAAATTGTCTGTTCATTAGGCTTGTTCAACTGTGGTATAGTAGACTACAATTTAGGCAAAAAAGTTCATAACTAACTAATATACTAGTATCTCCATGCTTGTACGACCAGTGTCCTTCCTCTGTAATGTCCTGTCCATGGCAATTAACTGAAAATGGTAAAACATGACAGCAGGAGTAACAGTGTAGACATAACTAGCATCTTACTTACCTGGTAGGAGGAAATACCCAGTAGGAGGAAATATAAACCCCCCAGTGCTACCTGGGAAAATTTCACAGGTGTAGATTACTGATGAACAATAACTCAGTAGCGGTGACTATGGCTGTTTGTCTGTGTTTATAAGAAAATAATGTCTCATTTTTCTGTGATTTTTTTTCTCTATCTCTGCTTGATCAAGGTAGAGCATGGCGTTGCTTGTTGAATTCGTGTCAAAATCAAATTAATCTCAAAACCCAACAATGCAATGTGGGTCAAATAATGTTGTTATCTGAAATGCATAAGTGTCGGAATAGTGGCGATGAGTAGTGGGGTGTAAGAGTTAACTTACTGCTCGGTTGCACCTCTTGTCCGGTAGCATTCTTGGTCCAGTGTTACTTTCAGTCCAACATCATATCTAATCTGACATCACATTAAAACTCATTTTGGTCGAACCATGTTGATCCAAACCGGGACAGGTTCAAGCAACAATATCAGAGGCTTGTCTTTCAACTCACTGGCACCCAAAACCTGGAACACATGCCTATTAGTCACTCATTAGCTACACCTCTAGTGATCAGAGTTCCAATGAGAAGAATGGAATTCTAACCACTAGTAACCTCTCATGTGTTATCTGGAAAGTATTAGGCCATGTTCACACAGTGTATTGCAGCGCATATAGTACATGCTGCAATCCGACGGGTGCTTTAGAAGTAAGTGCTAATTAGTGCGTATTTCCAAGGCATGGGGGACCGCCGGCCCCATTGACATGCATTGTCAGCGGCGTGTATTTGCCGCGAACAATTGACATGTCAATTCTCCCCCCATGCGTACAATACGATCATATTGTACGCGTGGGGGGACAACGTAATGCGTTGTATTTATAAGCAATTGATGAACCATTGTGTTCACAAGTCCTTCAAGGGTTATTATGTTAAAGTAACATACTACAGCACTAACCACAGGCAGTAGCGTAGAGAAGACAAGATATGGGTAGAAGTAGGGCAGTGTAGTTGTTGTGAGTTAGGTGTAGCTTTAAGCCTGAACATGGGCTTTTATGTTTTTATAGGAAGGAGTAGGAGAAGGGAGGTACGTTTTTCTCTGGAGATACACAAGGAGTTTCACACCTCCACATTTCATATATGCTTAAGGTTCTCGTCAGGTGTATTTAATTGAACAGGGTAGTCCCGACATCACTGGATCTGGGGAGTCCTCGAAGGTGAGTAATAAAGTGAGTTTTTGACAAGAAAATTATTTATGATAAGGAATAATTCATGCTTTATGTTGGGCCAAGGAGTTTTACCCAGCCCAGTGATTAAGTCCTTTGGACAGATCCCTCACAAAGGGATATACCTGGATTAAAATGGGTTCTTAGACCAGGTGTAGTACACCTAACGTCGTGGTTTCCAGGCCATGCATGTGGTTGAATAAAAGGTGGTTAGTACTGCCTTCAATGACTCGTGAAAGGGCAATAGGAATAAAGTTTATTTATGGATATTTTATTACATATCTTAATATGTTTGTAAAAGTTTGTTAAATTATTGTTATTATTGTTTATAAAATGGCTGCTGTGGCCTTTTCCACCAGAGAAGAAGTGTAGTGCGTTCTTTTGGGAAGGGGAAAATCGGTGGTTGATGTGGCACAGCCAGTACTCTTCTGTTCCTTTCTCAAGAGTTGGTAGGTGAAAGATATTTTTCATCTACCTACAGGATAGATGATAAATACCTGATCAATGGAGGACCTGCTGCTGGGACACCTGACGATCGCTATAACAGGGTCCCCATCCTTCCACGCCACGCTTGCGCAGTGAAGGCTTTGAAAGGAGCAATGGTTGAAGACGCCCAATGCTGCTCCATTCAAAGTCTATGGGAGCAATGGGAATAGCCACATGCTGTACTCAGCTATCTCGAAGTCTTCTTCTCTGTGCAAGTGTGGTGACGAGGGACTGAAAGTTGAGGACAGGGAGTTTGGGACCCCGCTTTAGCAATCGATAGGAGTCCCAGCAGCCGAACCCCCAGTGAACAGAAATTTTTCGCCTATCCTGTGGAGAGGTGATGAGTGTCTTTTGTGGTACAAACCCTTTAAGCATTGTATAGACTGAAGAGGAGTGGTTACTTGTAGTAGAAGACAGGGGTTACAGGTGGTATATAGATATACCTGTGTGAGAGGGAATAGCCAGTTCGTTGTAATTAGTAAGTATGTGCGATCATAGTTCAGCTAAGCTAAGCTCTTGTGTAAGTGCAACACTAGACCTATGTCAGCCAAAGCCTAGTCACAGTGCTCTGCTGTTCATAGTCCTAAAGACAGGAAATAATATGTGTACTTCAGCTCAGAGATCCTGGAGTTGGAAGAGGATCTGCCAGTGACATTAGTAAGTGAGGCAATTTGCTTTATGGATGAAACCCTGCAACCCACAAAAAAAAAAGCTTTGAGTAAAGAGTCTGCTTGCACCTGCACTTTCCCTTCTGTCTTGCCTGCAAATCCACCAAGGCAAGGAGTTTATCCAAGAGTTGGGGGATTGGAGAACAACATCAACTCCCTAATAGAGACCCCCTCTTCATAGTGGCGTGTGCATAACCAAGGTGAGTGCCTGTGGTATACCAGGCCGCCAGTAGGACATATCCATCTGGGAATCGTGGCCATCGCCCAATCCCCCTTGGCCACCGTGTGGGTTGGTGAAACAGCCTCATTGTGTGTACCCAGTAAAATCCTATATGTAATTTATGATTGCAAATTATCATGCTGCATTCTGCTGTTTGGCCACAAGATGCCACTGTTTTCAGTATCTTATTTATGCATAGTAGAGACTGAGATATGTCATGTGACAGAGAGACACGAGGCCAGCAGCCATCTTAGAGAGAAGGAGTGATGAGTCTGGGAGTTCAGGCAGAGGACAAACGCTGAGCGCAGTTCTGCTCAGCTCTCCTGATTCTGTGAGTCCACAAACTGTGATCAGCTCCTGTGAGAGAGAAGAGTTCGGCTAGCTGCATTGATGCTGTTGGCGAAGAAAGCACTGTGAAGGAACAGACACTCTGTGGGATCCAAAGACAGAGAGGAGCGACTACATCTTGGATATGACTCCAACAGAGCAGTGACTCTGTCTGCAATCTCAAGGTAAACCCGGGTCGAATGTGTGCACATCAATTAACCTAGAACTATTTCCAGGCCTGTAGTTAGCCTAGTTAGGGCAGATTTGGTGTCAGGCTATAAGTGTCATTTCAAGCACGGTTCCTGTTTTGGAGCATTGGAGAGGGCATGTCATTGTACTGTTACTATTGCAACCAGTTCGTATGCAATAATCCACATGTTATATATGTATCTTCTGGGAATAGCAGGTAGAGCTAGTTAGGTTGTAAGCCGCTGTGCTACACTGCGAGCGTGCCTTTGAACTGCACCACATACAATTGTTCCTGTCTTGTAAGGTATTAAAAGGTAAAGGGTGTTCAGCCTTTCCGAACCCCATGGGTAGGTAAACATATCTTGTATACACTCCCAGCGGCGCGCTGTGTAGCACAGGGGCCTTAGTCACAATTTTGTACATGTGCTTTTTGGGAATTTGATGAATATACTTTTCCGGCAAGTTCGGTAAATAATACTTTTGGGTGAACTGGTGTTGGAGTCATTTTCCTCGCTCGTGAGTTCACTGTATTCCAGGAAGCGTATTTCGGTACTCAGCTTACAACCGTACATTACATATTGCTTGAATTAGCTGAAACCCAGCAAATAAATGTTAATTATAACACACCTCTGTACATGTAGACATGAAGAACAAGGGAAAGTAATATCTGGAGAAAATAAAATTGTATGTATGTGGATGAGATGTGGAAATTAGATTATGATGTGTGTAATGAGAATTTCTGTACAGCACTGCAGAATATATTGCTGCTCTACAAGCAACTGGAAATAAATAAAGAGATAACATAATGGAAATCTACATGTGCCACATGATGTCTGTAAATGTATAAAGCTCTGAAAATGCTTTTTCAGATAAATGGTACATATGGACACGCAGTCTCGGCACAAAAAGTTATAGGGACCTATTTTTCTTTGCATTTATCTATTTATCTGTTTAATGACATATCTATCTATCTATCTCCCTAGTGGAAACCATTTAGTCTTCAGGTATTGCTGATTGACTGACAGCACCTAGCAGTTCACTTTGCCCTTTTAAACTGTCCTTTTCAGTCGGATGCCAAGCTCAAACTACAGCCCCACAAACTGGCTTTGACAGGTCTTACCATTCACTAGTTCAGTCTGAGTGTCTAACAAATGTCTTTGCTTCAAGTGCTTGTGCCTCCTCTGTGTGTTTTTTCTATACAGCAGAAGTAGATGTAGAACTTCTCATTTAATCTAGTGTGCTTATTTACACATGATAATACTAGAACTTGTTCATGTTACACGATGACATGCTGTGAAAGTGCACTAAATACCTGGAAGAAAAGTATTAACGTTGAGTCACATAAGGAGAGACACTGCTATAATCAGAATCAAAGCTATATTATTACTTATATTAAGCTCATGAAAAAGACATGATCAAGCCATGCAGTCTGTCAGGCATATCTGAGTGGCACTGACAGTTAGACCATAGTTGCCAACTTTTGAAAATGAAAAAGCAGGAGACTCTAGTGCAAAAAATTTGCATGGACACGCCCATCTTGACGGTATACCACGCCCCTTCAAAAAAGCCACACCCACTCCACCTAACTGCATAACGGCTTTGGAAGAAAGCCAGGTAGATGCCCTTATAGCCAGATAGTAGCCCCCCATAACCAGGTAGTGCCTCTTACAGGCCGGTAGATGCCCCCTTGTAGCCAAGTAGATGCCCCCTCTGTAGCCAGGTAGAGCCAAATTTGTAGCCAGGTAGATGCCCCCCTTTGTTAGCCAGGTAGGTGCCCCCCTTTGTTAGCCAGGTAGGTGCCCCCCTTTGTTAGCGAGGTAGGTGCCCCCACTGTTAGCCAGGTAGGTGCCCCCTTGTTGGCCAGTAGGTGCCCCCATTGTTGCCAGGTAGTGCCCCCATTGTTTGCCAGGTAGTTCCCCCATTTGGTGCCAGGTAGTGCCCCCATGTGTGCCAGGTTGTGCCCCCCATGTTTGCCAGGTAGTGCCCCCATTGTTTGCCAGGTAGTGCCCCCATTGTTTGCCAGGTTTTGCCCCCTCTGTTGCCAGGTAGTGCCCCCCTATGTTTGCCAGGTAGTGCCCCCATCTGTTAGCCAGGTAGTGCCCCCATCTGTTAGCCAGGTAGTACCCCCATCTGTTTGCCAGGTAGATGTCCCCTCTGTTGCCAGGTAGTGCCCCCTCTGTTGCCAGGTAGTGCCCCCTCTGTTGCCAGGTAGTGCCCCATCTGTTAGCCAGGTAGTGCCCCCATTGTTGCCAGGTAGTGCCCCCATTGTTGCCAGGTAGTGCCCCCATTGTTAGCCAAGTAGTGCCCCCATTGTTTGCCAGGTAGTGCCCCCATCTTTACAGGATTCCCTCTAGTGCCAGGTAGATGTCCCCTCTGTTGCCAGGTAGATGTCCCCTCTGTTGCCAGGTAGTGCCCCCTCTGTTGCCAGGTAGTGCCCCATCTGTTAGCCAGGTAGTGCCCCCATCTGTTAGCCAGGTATTGCCCCCTTTGTTGCCAGGTAGTGCCCCCTCTGTTGCCAGGTAGTGCCCCCATTGTTGCCAGGTGATGCCCCCATTGTTGCCAGGTAGTTGCCCTCTCTGTTAGCCAGGTAGAGCCCCCTAAAGCTAATAAAAAATAAAATAATAAAATCCACTTACCTCACCAGGCTCCTGCAGCGCTGCCAGCTCCCGACCGATCTCCTCAGCGGCGCAGGGGGAAGTGAGAGCAGCCGCGCGTCACTCCCCAGCAGCCGCGCGTCACTTCCCCCTGCGCCGCTGACCTGTATGTGCGGCGCACACACCGGCGCCGTACATACAGGGAGAGGAGGAGGAGGGAGCAATCCCTCCTGCCTCCTCCCGCACAGTGAGACCACGGGCGGGTGAGCGGCCGCTGCGGCCGCTTCACCCGCCTGTAGGAGCGGTCCGGCGGCGCAAGAGTAGCGCACCAGCGCTACTCCTGCGCCGCGGTAATTTAAAGGACCCCCGCCGCCTGCAGGCGGCGGGAGGAATGCCAACTCCCCCGGGAGGGTGGGAGGGGACCCCAAATAGCGGGACCCCCCCGCCAAAAACGGGAGAGTTGGCATGTATGAGTTAGACAGCTTTATTGCAAGATTAACATATTACATTTATATAAGAAGAATAAAAAAAATAAAATCAATCAAAACTTTTAAAAGACACAGACATGATTTTCAAAATGTGTAGAATAAATGTGTGTAATAAAGGAAAGAGTTGTCAGGGAAAACTACTTTCATGTAAATGTAGGTAAATGCCATAAGCACATGATGAATTTAATCAGTATTTTACATTATTTCAGTTATTACAGTTTTTCCAACACTATGCAGAGCTTTGCGGTGAGACAAATAACTTTAATTTTCTTTACAAAGTGGTACACTGAGCTTGCTGGTTGCAGAATACACTTTGTGGCACAAAAATATTGATAGTTTCAGGACAAATCGATAACAAATGATGTCACACTTGAAAAATAGATACACGCCCAAATAAAATTACTATCATTTATTAAACAAAAGAGTCACACAACATTAAAAACACTTAGGCTATGTTCACACGGTGTATTGCGACGTGTAAGGTACACCCCGTAATACGCGGGGTGTTTTGGTACCACGCTCTGATCAACACAGAATTCCAAAACACAGGAGGGCCAGCTGATCATATTGTACGCGCGGGGGGACGACGCATAATCCATAGCTCTCTATGAGAGCTATGACTTGCCGTAATTACGGCGCGCATTTTTCCGCGTATTAAGCGCAATACGCGGCAAAATGCACGCCAAAATACGTGGCTAAGTAAGCCGTGTGAACATACCATTAAAAGGTAGATGGCCCCTAATAAAGCTGAATCTTTCAGAGTAACAAGTGGGGCATTTTTCTTCCTATCCTGTAACCATTTTAACATGGGTATTTTTCTTTTTGTTATGTGATCAGCCTATGCATTTAATAGAGTGTCTGGTTAATATTGTTTTTGTCTGTATTTTTTAACTTTATCGCCACACACGTTATTTTGTTACTCGCAGTAAAATGCTTTATCCTTCCCTCTCTACAGGAGGAGAGGTTAGTCTAAATCGCTTGGTCAATTTGTGTAACTGCTCCAATCTGGATAAAGTGTGCAAGAGGGCAATAATTTAAAGACACAGTGGCCCTCATTTACTCATGTCGTTGTACCATAAACCTGTCTTAAAATTAGCTAAAAAGTGGCACAATTCTGGAGCAGAATGTCCCAGACACATTTATTATGGGCTTAAGACAATTTCTGCACATCGCTCAACACAAAATTGCACCAAGGTTCTGGCATAGAAAGTAAGCCAAAAAAACCAAACTGTAAGACAATTCTGAAGCTGCATTTTTAGACTGCCTGTCTACGTTTATGTGGTCTAACTTTTAGACAGCAATAGTAAATGAGGGCCAGTATGCCCAAATCTCAAAGAAGATCCATTTATCACTAAACTTCCACAGGGTTCTTTCTCATGTTATCATCTCTTGGACAAAATCAACTTTTATCATTGTAGTGGTCCATAGTAATATTACAGCAAAAGAAAGTTGAAGCATCCTATGTTATGTATGCTATCACATGACATACTGGGGAGCAAACCCACCTTCCTTATGTAACAAGGCAAGGATCACGCCTTGTCTGTCTTGAAATGAAGAAAATAAATAAAAACAGTCCTCATCCGCTCCAGCACCAGCGTTGCTTTGTTGTACCCCTCTAATCTCCCACTGACGATATCATAACTAGAGATGGGCGAATCGATTCTAACGAAGTGGAATACGTTTAGAATTTCAGGAAAACTTCGGCTCTGATCGAAGTCGAAGTTTGGGGTACTTCGCGTGAACGAAGCGTGCTTTTGATTGATAAAATGGCTGCGAGCACATGGTGTTACATGGGGCAAAGAACTCTGGGAGGAAGAAGGGCATAGCCTACATGACATGTGCCGAGATGAAGCCAATCAGAGACCGGCGGGACTCTGTGACGTCACCGCACTATATAAGTCCGGGCGCGATGCTGGGAGCTCATACCGCTCTCACTATACTGATTAGGGAAGGTGCTGCCACGGCTGATTATTATATCTCTTACTAAAGAACTCATTT
This sequence comes from Phyllomedusa bahiana, assembly GCA_025379985.1. NCBI lineage: Eukaryota > Metazoa > Chordata > Amphibia > Anura > Hylidae > Phyllomedusa > Phyllomedusa bahiana. Next base: position 159,788 of record JAODAL010003388.1, on the reverse strand, counting down.
TTATACAGCGATTTTTGGGGGGAGTCACAGCTTGTCTCAGAGACTGCTTCTCTTATGTTCTAATTCAGATATTGTGGGGTATTGGAACTGAAGTCCAGTGTGCGTCCAATGCAGCTGCATATACATGTTAATGCTATCTGCTCACAGCACATTGAATATCTAAGGGTTATCTAAGCCTGTTCCTCTTGTATTCATTTAAAGAAACAGCGTTTTTACAATCCAAATACCACTTCGTTTTTGGTTGCTCAATTCTTTTGCGCAATTTACATCCAGGGGTTAATTAAGCGTTGTTCTGCTGTTGTGGTCACTAAAAGAAACGTTCTTTTTCACCGCCGGGGACGTCGCAGCAGGGGTTACTCGGTGAGGCCAGAACTGCCGGTGTCATCTAGCGGCCATGTGCTGACTAGCAACCCAAGGGTTCTTGATTGGTTGACTAGGTCATCCACTTCCTCCCAAATGACATCTGACAACCCCAGCCAAGAGTCAGTGGGAACGTCAGACACAACCCTTAGTTGGCATGGCCCGGGAGCGGGTCAGCGGCCCTCACCTGTCCTCAAACCGCCTCTGTCCCATCCGGTTCCCTCAGCCAGAGATCTACTATGTGGTCTGGGCTCAGCGCCACTATATAGCGAGGATGAACAATTTGAGGAGGGCAGTCAGCAGCTACTTGGCAGCGAAGAAATGGGGCCAATATCCCCTGCTTCTTGCAGTAGGCGGCAAAGTATAGATGTGGAGAGTGGCATGGGAAGTTATGTTGTGAGGGGTCAGCCTCTACATACCAAGACTGGTGATGAGGACAGCAGTGACGTTGAAACACAAACCGATGATGATGTAGCCGACCGCACTTGGGAGCCGGGTGAAGCAAGGGCTTCATCATCGTCAGGAGAAGAGGGCGTCAGCTTGCGTGTCAGGCATCGGCGCAGCCAGCAAGTGGGTTGTGTGGCTGTGAGTCAGCAGGGGAGCTGCAGTGTGTGGTCGGGAGCCAAGCGGCCACGGGGTAGAAAACCCGCTTTGCAGGTCCAAGAAAGTAGCGGCACAGGGGCTCAGCGAGACAGCGGTGGTAGTAGTCACTCAGTGCGGAGCGTTGGCGGTAAAATCAGCTACTCGGCGGTGTGGCAGTTCTTTGCTAAGACACCGAAGGAGCCGAATATGGGTATATGTAGAATCTGTAGGCAGAAAGTGAAGCGTGGCCAGGGAGCTAACATTGGCACCACGGCCGTGCGTCAACACATGCAGCGTCACCATCTGGTGGCCTGGGAGAAACGTGGCTCAGGTGTGGTAGTCCATCCTGCCGCCGCAGCAACAGCAGCAGCGCCCAGTGGCACTCATACCATTGCAGCCAGTCAAGGCCCCACCACTTCTGCAGAAGGGAGCTGTTTCTCTTTGCCATCATCTCCCAGTCCAGATGCTCCTGTTCCTCGCTACTCATGGTGCCAGCAGTCGTTCAGCGAGGCAATTGCAAAGAGACAACAGTATGCGTCCAACCATCCTAAGGTGCAGAAGCTGACCGTGCTCCTGTCCAAGTTGTTGGTACTGCAGTCCCTCCCTTTCCAAATGGTGGATTCTGCACTGTTCAGAGAACTAATGGCTAGTGCCGAGCCAAGATGTAGAGTTCCAAGCCGTAATTTATTTTCCAAAAAGGCAGTACCAGCACTTCATAAATATGTAGAACCGAAGGTGGGCCAGTCCTTGAGCTTAACGGTTTGTTCCAAGGTGCACGGCAGCGTGGACGTCTGGAGCTGTAACTATGGTCAGGGCCAGTACATGTCCTTTACGGCCCACTGGGGTGAATGTGCTTCCTGCCCAGGCACACCAACAACTTGGACAGGAGACGCCGCTTTCTCCTCCACGTTGTCAGACTGCAGTTCCTGCGCCAATGTCCTCCTCCTCCACCACCACCATCATCTCAGCCTCCACAAGTTCTGCTCCAGCATACCACATGTGTAGGGCACAGCGGTGTCCCGCAGTTCTACACCTGGCTTGCCTCGGCGAACGAAGTCACACAGGGGAGGAACTGCTCTGCGTCATGCAGCAAGAAATCGATGTGTGGCTTTCTCCGTGCCAACTGCAAATCGGAACCATGGTGACGGACAATGGGAGTAACATGGTGTCCGCGCTGCACCGAGGAGGGATGGTCCATGCGCCCTGCATGGCGCATGTGTTCAATCTGATTGTGAAAAGGTTCCTGAAGTCTTCCACCAATCTTCAGAAGATTCTGAAAATGGCCAGGAAACTGTGCATGCACTTCATCCATTTCTACAAAGCCAGGAACACCCTCCTCGAGTTGCAGCGGCAGAACGGCCTCCCCCAACACACTCTGATATGCGATGTTTGCACCCGTTGGAATTCCAGCCTGCACATGTTGGACCGAGTGTATGAACAGAGAAAGGCCATTAACGATTTTTTGATGATCCAGGCGGACAGGAGTACTCCCCTGTGTAACTTTGATGTCAGCCAGTGGCAGCTCATGCGGGACACCTGCCGTTTGTTGAGGCCATTCGAGGAGGCGACGTTATTTGTCAGTCGCCAGGACTACGGGATGAATAACGTCATTCCACTGCTTCATGTCCTGGAACAGATGCTGAAAAATCTGTCTGGGCAGGGGACTGGAGACGTGGCGACTACATCTCGCGGCCACATGAGTCCGGTGGGGACGGAAATGGAAGAGAAGGAGGAGGACATTGGAGCAGAAGCATTGTCTGGTGAAATGAGTGGATTTTCTACCCAGGTGACAAGAGAGGAGGAGCAGGAGCAGCTGGAGGAGGTAGATGGAGATGAGGAAGACGAGGCAGATGACCCGCAAGCACCGTGGTAGTATGCAGTGGAGATGGAGGCAGGGAGCCACTCGGAGTCACTTGTGCAGATGGCCCGCAGCATGCTGATTTGCCTGGCTAGTGACAGCCGAATAGTCACCATCCGGCAGGGGGGTGACTTCTGGCTCTCCACCCTTTTGGACCCTCGCTACCCCTGTAAGCACCGTGGCAGTATACAGTGGAGATGGAGGCAGGGAGCCCCTCGGAGTCACTTGTGCAGATGGCCCGCAGCATGCTGATTTGCCTGGCTAGTGACAGCCGAATAGTCACCATCTGGCAGAGGGATGACTTCTCACTCTCCACCCTATTGGACCCTTGCTACCGGTCCAAAATTGGAGCCTTTTTCCCAGCTGCTGAGAGGGAGGACAAACTCAAGTATTATAGGGAAATCCTCTGTAGTCAGTTGGCCGCTGCCTATGTGCGGCATCGTCCCTCCTCTGACAGGTCTGACCGGGGGGTTCTTCAGCGCTCACGTACTACTGCCGCGGCTGCTGGGGAAGGTGGGGGGGTAGGAGCAGTACCAGCTCCATCAGCAGCAACCTAAATCTGGAGTCACTTCCTTTACCCGCCTAGTGAGGAGGGCAGTCGTCAGCAGCAGGACCTGGAGCAGACCCTGAACCAACAGGTCGTGGCCTACTTGGACAGCACTCTGCCACCTGAGTTAGAAGATCCGCTGGACTACTGGGCAGCCAAACTGGATGTGTGGCCGCAACTTGCCGAGTTTGCAGTGGAGAAGCTGTCCTGCCGGCCAGTAGTGTGGCATCAGAGCGGGTGTTCAGTGCGGCCGGGGCCATCGTACCCCGAGGAGAACCCGCTTGTCCATGGGAAATGTGGAACGACTGACCTTTCTCAAGATGCATCAGGCGTGGATCGGCCAGGATTTCCACACACCAATGCCTACAGACTACATCAGCCATGACGCCTCACCCAAACTGTGCGAAATGAGTCTGGGTTCAAACTACCTGCCTCAGCCACTATTCTGATGCCGCCACCCGCCTGATGCCACACATCTGCTGCCAGTTTCTCCATCTGCCACCAGCCATCTTTACCAGGGACTGGTATTGCCACCCACCTCCACACTCTGTCATTGTGCCACTCTATGACCTCATGCTGCTGCTGCCTCATGACCTCCACACAGAGTCATTGTGTCATTCTGTGGCCTACTCCTGTTTTTGCCACCTCCAGAATGTCATTGTGCCACTCTGTGACCTCATGCTGCTTTGGCTACCGCCGTCACCTCCACACCCTGTTATTGTGCCACTCTCTGACCTCATGCTGCTGCTGCTGTCACCTCCACTCTCTGTCATTGTGCCACTCTGTGGCCTACTCCTGTTTTGCCACCTCCAGAATGTCATTGTGCCACTGCCTGACCTCATGCTGCTGCTGTGGCTGCTGCCGTGACCTACACACTGTGTCATTGTCCCACTCCGTGGCCTACTCCTGTTTTTGCCACCTCCAGAATGTCATTGTGCCACTGTCTGACCTCATGCTGCTGCTGCCGTGACCTCCACACTGTGTCATTGTGCCACTCTGTGGCCTACTCCTGTTTTTGCCACCTCCAGAATGTCATTGTGCCACTGCCTGACCTCATGCTGCTGCTGTGGCTGCTGCCGTGCCCTCCACACTGTGTCATTGTGCCACTCTCTGACCTCATGCTGCTGCTGTGGCTGCTGCCGTGACCTGTACACTGTGTCATTGTGCCACTCTCTGATCTCATGCTGCTGCTGCCGTGACCTCCACTCTCTGTCATTGTGCCACTCTGTGGCCTACTACTGTTTTGCCACCTCCAGAATGTCATTGTGCCACTGCCTAACCTCATGCTGCTGCTGTGGCTGCTGCCATGCCCTCCACACTGTGTCATTGTGCCACTCTGTGGCCTACTCCTGTTTTTGCCACCTTCAGAAGGTCGGTGTGCCACTGCCTGACCTCATGCTGCTGCTGTGGCTGCTGCCATGCCCTCCACACTGTGTCATTGTGCCACTCTGTGGCCTACAACTGTTTTGCCACCTCCAGAATGTCCTGCCACTGTCTGACCTCATGCTGCTGCTGTGGCTGCTGCCGTGCCCTCCACACTGTGTCATTGTGCCACTCTCTGACCTCATGCTGCTGCTGCCGTGACCTCCACTCTCTGTCATTGTGCCACTCTGTGGCCTACTACTGTTTTGCCACCTCCAGAATGTCATTGAGCCACTGCCTAACCTCATGCTGCTGCTGTGGCTGATGACACGCCCTCCACACTGAGTCATTGTGCCACTCTGTGGCCTACTCCTGTTTTTGCCACCTCCAGAATGTCGCTGTGCCACTGCCGGGCCTCATGCTGCTGCTGTGGCTGCTGCCATTCCATCCACATTCCGTCATTGTGCCACTGCCTGACCTCATGCTGCTGCTGCCGTGACCTCCACTCTCTGTCATTGAGCCACTCTGTGGCCTACTACTGTTTTGCCACCTCCAGAATGTCCGGCCACTGTCTGACCTCATGCTGCTGCTGTGGCTGCTGCTGTGCCATCCACACTGTGTCATTGTGCCACTCTCTGACCTCATGCTGCTGCTGCCGTGACCTCCACTCTCTGTCATTGTGCCACTCTGTGGCCTACTCCTGTTTTTGCCACCTCCAGAATGTCATTGTGCCACTGTCTGACCTCATGCTGCTGCTGTGGCTGCTGCCGTCACCTCCACACTCTGTCACTGATGTTGCCAACTGAGCTCTCAGCTTGTTTTTTTCCAGCTTTCGCTGCCATGTCTTTATCAGGCTACATTCCCGCTTCAGTTTTTTGGTCAGTTTTGCCCTCTTAAGTGCCCAGGGAATTTTATAGTGAAGCGATTCTAAGAGCGGCGGCAGTCATCTGCGTGTCATACTAAAACACAACATTGTATGAAGACCAAACCAAGCTCCCTCTGCATATTTAAGCATGACACAACGTTCTACAGCACCCTGCAGGCTCTGTGCAGCCTGGAAATAGCTGTTTTTTAATGCGATTCGTCCCAAAGCAATTCGGACCGAAACAAATTTTGTCGGAAAATTTGGCGAAGTCACCGAATCGAATTTTTGAGAAATTCGCCCATCTCTAATCATGACCACTCATGTGCAACTACAGCCAATCACTGGCCATACAGGCATGACAGAGTGTAATAGGAGATCCATTATTGTGCATTGTTCTGCAATATACACAGTTGAGTCATATTATTATGACCACCCGCTAATATTCAGAGTAACTGCCATGTGCAGAACGGACAGCAGCTAGACAGGCTTGGAATGACTCAATAAGGTCCTGGTAGGTTATCACAGGTATTTGGAGTTGACTGCGTCCCACAGTTGCTAGACGGTGCTGACAAGACGATCCATAACATGACAATCGAGGTGGTCCAAAATATGCTCATTTTGGTTTAAGTCTAAGGAATTAGGGGCCAGGATTGTACTTGGAAGTCTTGGTCATGCTCTTCCAGCCACTGTTGAACAATTCTAACCATGTGACGTCGCATTGTCTTGCTGGAACATCCCATCTATCCCAGGTAAAGCAACCAGCATGTATGTGAAGAAGAGATCTACAAGGATGGACTAATACCCAAATCTTATCGAACTCCCCTAGACGGGATTATTAAATATTTATTATAGAGTATACTTAACTAAAGTTTAAGTTTTAGTTGCTGAAATTTGCGGTGATTTAAGTTGTGTTAGCGATATTATTTGGATTGTTCTTTCTGTGCAGTGACATTTTTTTTTTTTCGTTATCCAACAGCAGAGACTTGCACTTCATTCACTCATTATGAAGAGTGAGCCTCTGCTGATAAATGTCAATGCAGCACAGGAAGTGAAAAGGAGTACATCTCGGGGTGCTACAGACTTGCAGCAGTGGAGGACCAAAAGGTAGTTATGCTTTTTTTTTTTTAATTTTCCCTTGACCTGGTCCCATTTTACATTAATTTAAAAAATGGAGCTCCCCATTAAAGGAGTTGTTTCCCTTCAGAGTTTCAGAGAATGCATGAATGAAATACTCTGTCACTTCCTGGTTCAGACTGACTAATTTGCATAAGCTCCATGCTTATACAGCTCCTTGCCCTGCTGTGCTTTCAGATGCTAATTAGATCAGATTAGCTTCTCAAACTACTAACAGGACTTCTTATCTGATCCCCAAAACAAAAGCCCTAATTACAGTTCTGTTTATTTTACATAAATCAAGCTTTTTACTGCTGAGCAGCACAGGACACTGCTGTGACCTGTGTGATGACATCACTCATTGTTATCTCATTGAACAAACAGAAGGGGGCGAATTGTTTACAGGTCAGTTATTGAGGGAACTGAAATAGCCAGGGAGGTCATAAATTCACTTGTATCTCCTTAGGAAAAACAGAGGAACAAAGCAATATATTTGGAAAATGTCTTTATTTTGTGTTACCTACAATTTGAAAGCTATTCTTTGTAGCGAGACAACCCCTTTAAATTAGAACATTCTGTATTTTTTTCAAGAAAATTGTATTATCCTTTATTTAAAAGAAAGATGACAGAAGAACCTTTGTATTGTTACAGAGACAACCATTCCCACTAGACTTTATAATAAGATTTTGGTCCTCCTATGTGATACCACTTATTGTACTTTCTGGGAGTGCACTAGATAAGAAGCAAGTAATCTTCAGGTGAAGCTCATCATTATTACATTAATATTCCACTGTAGAAAAGCTCTCTAAATGGATCTGTCCAGAGAATATGTTGCCCTATTTAAAAACACTTTGAAAAAAATGGTTCCCTAATCACTTTCAGTAGGCATCTTGCTTTTTCACAAAAAAAAAGCCCAAAAAACATCCCATGTGAAACATGCTTAAATTATTTTATTTCGTTCACAGAGTAGATGAGAAGTGAAGTTTTAATAGATATTTACATGTATTTGTTTCTCTACAGAATCCAAGTAATGTAGAAACGTTAAATTGTTTCTGCTTCACCGTGGAAGCGGCAAACCTCTCCTGTATATCTGCTCAATTCTGATCACAGCAGAAATGTTTGATGTAGTAAAGTAAGTTATGAAACCCTACTGCGTACAAAGGAAAAGAAGGAACCTTTGAAAGATTTATTATTAATATTTCAGATTTTGAAAAGAAAAAGGAAGTGTTGAGAAACTCTTCTGTGCCTGAATAACAGACCTAGCTTGCCGTTTGAATTGTTAATAGGCCTTTTTGTTTTAGGACTAGAAAATAAAATCTGCTGAATATTACAACATAAAACTGGTTTCAACTGATCTACAAGTTAGATAGGTCTAATAATGTTAGAGGTTTTCCAGAAACTAGATGCTACAGATATTTTTTAGGAATGTGCTAAGAATAAAAAGAAAAAAAAATAAAATACTTAAAGGGGTTTTGCCACAATCTCATTTCATACCTCCAGCATCCAGCTCTTCAGTTCTGTGTATTGAGAAGGGGGCGTATGTGATTTGTTTGAATTGAATATCATGTGACTCAGCAGGATGACATCACCAGGCTTTTCCTCTCTGTGGTCACAGAAAGGTCTGTTTATGTGTAGAACTGAAAGTAGCCACATTGTAGCTCAGAGGTAAAACCTTTGCCTCCAGGCACAAGGGTCCTCGGGTCAAATCCCTGCAGGAACCAAACCTGTGGATTTTTTTTTCTCTTTATCATTGCACATACCTGATTGAGGTTTCTTTTCTTAATTTATTTGCACTGTTTGACTAATTACTAAGGAGTACAGAGGACGGGAGTAGACTGACAGCAGCTGGGTTTGAACGCTCAGTAGTTGCCTGAGAGGAGAGGTGATGTCTGAGCATGTGCGACCAGGACAGAGGAGCTCTCAACCCTGGTCGTATCCCCTGGAGACAAGCTGTAAACATTGGATCACTAAGGGAACAGCTAAAACAAAAACAGGGCAGAATTTTTAATAATGATGAATGATGAAAATGTTTATTATTTAATTTACAAACTTCCCACGTCAATTTTACTTTGTGGCAAAACCCCTTTAAATATGTAACAGGGTTGTAACCTAATCAGAATCGGACCAGTATTTTACACTCGGTTTTCATTTTGTGGCCTCTTTATTTGCAGCGATTTTTGGATTCGACCAACAGAATAGTACATTTTTAGTCGGAAATCTGGTGGAAGAATTTACATGTTCCAAGTTTTTTTAAAAACGTTTTGAAATGGTTTTGAAATCTGTCAGAAAATCCGAGCTGTGTAGATTAGAGCTCGGATTTTCTATCGAGGTCTTTGGGGATGGTTTACAGTCATTTTTTTTACCAGTTTCAAAAGACAAAATCTGACTGTAATTCCTTGCTGTGTAGACGGACCTTTAGATATTACATTTCTCTGTAAGATTAGGCAATTCTTATCAGTTTTACATTTGGAATAACTTAAGCATAAATGCCCCTGTTCCTAGATATTGATTTTACTTTTAATGGTGCTCCCCTCCTCTTCTTTTTATTCTTTTTACTGTCCTGTGCCAGTGGTGGGGCATTGCTAGGGTCATAATACATCTGGGACACTGGCCCTCTGTGTTACTTTTTTCTCAATAGGGTTGGGCTCACACAGCATTTTTTACGCTATATTGTGAACGTACATTTCTGTCAATAACTGCGCGAATTCCACATAGACACTGTCCATCACCTCAGCAGTGCACTGTACAATGAAAATCAGTGCTTACAAATTTGATTTTCAAAAACACTGATCTATGTAAGATAGTGTAGCACCTTATAAATAACATCATACAGTTACCAAATACAGTGGTACCTCGGTATAAGTCCAAGCTGGTAAAAGTCCTGTTTGTCTTGAAAATTTTGTTTGGTGTACAACATTTGTTTGGAATAGGACTTGAGGTGGCCTGGACCTTCATGGCAGCCGACCCGTTACTACAGAGCTTGGCACAACTTTCAGTCAGTTATCACAAGCAGCTACGAAGGATTTAGCTGCTTGTTGCTTCCGGAGGAGAGCGCTGCTTTGGCTGCACATAGACACTCCACGCAGCTTCTATTATCAAGCACTATCGGTCCTCTCATAATTGTCATACCTCTATAGTCGCTGTCTCCCTCACATCTTTACACCCGTTCCTTTCATCTCCTGCTCCTGCTTACTTGGGAAATATACTGCACGCTAGCCTGCTTGTTCCGAGTATGTGACAATGTGTATGAGGTGGTTTGAGACTCTGTTATACCTCTTTCACTTACCTTCTAGCCAACCGACCATCTTAAGTGCTCTGCAGCGTTACATTGATCTAGTTCTGCTAAAATACAGTCACCTTGCGGTCGGCTATAGCTCATATGCCCCACTATTACAGCTTCATCCAGGTTGCCTTTGGAGAACATGAGTAGTATTGTGGATGATAAACAATAATCCTATAGTTATTATTATAAAAACAGGTGTGTATTTCATTAGGGATGAGAAAGGGGTCTGTATACAACCGCAGCTCTTATAGAAAATCGCTGAAAAAGTCTGAGGGTGTGGACCTAATAGGATGGGAAAGTAAGGGAGGGTGTGGAAGGAATGACTTGGTACATGCAGTGTGGAGAAAGTAAGATGCCTCCTCAATAGTGATGAGCAATTACGTTGACTATCGTCATCGGGTCGATAGTCGATATCGTCAATTATCAAGACGATTTCCGTTAGTCGATAATAGATTATCACCGATGACCATTAAAGTCTATGGGAGAGCAACAACACCTTCATTCTTACACCCAAACAGGGCTGGAGAAGCTAGAATTAACATCCACAACAGTCAAATGGATGCGTGCTACATCTTAGGCAACACACTTAGGTTATAAAAGCCACAGATAAAAAGTAACAGACCATTCACTATCCCTGTCTTGTACCACAGCATGACCCTTAAACCTGCATGACCCACAAATTAAAAAGGGCCAGAAGGCAGTATAATTTGAACCATCATTTTACTTGAACTGGACATTGAATATCCCTGTCCTTGAACGCAGCAAAAGGAGTCTTTCAGCCATCATTTTAGTTGAACTGGACATAGACTATCCCTGTCCTGGGCCACAGCATGAGCCCCAAACCTGCATGACCCCCAGATTTAAAAACTGCCGGAAAAAGGAGTCTTTCAACCACCATTTTAGTTGAACTGGACATAGACTATCCCTGTCCTGGGCCACAGCATGAGCCCCAAACCTGCATGACCCCCAGATTAAAAAAGTGCCGGAAAAAGGAGTCTTTCAACCACCATTTTAGTTGAACTGGACATTGATTATACCTGTCCTGGGCCACAGCATGACCCTTAAACCTGTATGACCCACAGATTAAAAAGTGCCGGAAAAAGGAGTCTGTGAACCACCATTTTAGTTGAACTGGACATTGACTATACCTGTCCTGGGCCACAGCATGAGCCTCAAACCTGCATGACCCACAGATTTAAAAACTGCTGGAAAAAGGAGTCTTTCGTATAATAGATTTTTATTAAACATAGAGGGCCAATCAGAACGGACAACATCAGGCAGTTGCAAGTCCTGCAGAACCGTGGGCAGATCCTCAGGGGAACTCAGTGTATAAGTGCGCTCGTCATGACGGACGATCAGAGCAAAAGGGTATCCCCATCTATAGGAAATGTTCCTCTCCTTCAGGGCACTAAGGATGGGTTTCAACATCGCCCGCTGCGCCAATGTGTGGCGAGACAAGTCCGGGAATATCTGCAACGGATGACCCTGGTATGCTAAAGATGAACGGGATCGAGCCTTCTGAAGAATCTCCTCCTTAAGAACATAGAAATGGACCCGGCAGACTACATCTCTTGGGCGTTGAGAGTCCTTGCTAGGAGGGCGCAGGGCTCTATGAACTCTATCAAGCTCTATGTAGGTATTTGGATCACGGTCCAGAATAGAATTGAAGACTTGTGAGATAGCAGAGTAGAGATCTGAAGCAGGCACCGACTCTGGGAGGCCCCGGATCCGAAGATTGTTCCTCCTCCCACTGTTTTCCACATCATCGAGGTGCTGTTGAAGGGCAAACAGTTGAGAGGAATGCTGTTGCACCACTCCCTGCAAGGCGGAGAGCGAAGTGGAAGAAGAGTCCTGCGCCTGCTGTAGAGTGTCCACCCTGGTGGTCACCGCTGATAGATCAGAACGAACCTGAGCAAGTTCCTTCCTATACTCATCCAGGAGCCGTTTTGTCATAGAAGAAATGTCCTATCTGGTGGGTAGGTCCTGTGTAAGACGATGGAGGTCCGCCAGGGTTATCGGCTGGCTAGCCGCAACAGATGAGCCCCTCGCATCCCCAGGGCCTGGCTCAGCACGGTCCGAGGCAGTGCCTGAGAATGGAGCATGGGGTCCTGGCAAATGAGAGCCAGGCATAGAAGCAGAGGCCCACGGGCCAGGGTAGGGGCTATTGCACCCCTGCGAGGGAGAGGCCGCTGGGAGGACCGTGTGTGGAGAGTGGGTGGACATGGAGGTGGCCTGCACAGGCGACTGAGGTGGATGCCCTCCCACAGCCCCATCAGCCTTTCGTTTGGCCAAGGTCAGCCCCCCAGGATGATCCTGTGGACCATGGGGACGAATGGGGGCCATGACCCCTGTCAGGGGCAGTATTGGGGTCACCTGAAGCGCAGGATGCAGGAGATGCCCAGTTCAAGGGTCCCCCCTGTGCCCCTAAAGGCCTAGCTGTGCCCCCAGAGACTCCTGCCGTCAGGGAGCCAGCCTCCATATGTAGCTGATAGTCCAGGGTTGGGGATCCGATCCATGAACCCCCCCCCAGCCGGCATAGCCGAGGCAGGCAGCGGAGCTGGCCCTTCAAACGGAGCGGCATGCGGCGGGGGTCCAGTCTTCGGCCTCGCACCAGGAGAGACCGCGGCAGGCGATGCAGGTAGGCAGACGTTCCGAGGGTGCGGTCAGTTGGAGGGGGAGGCCGCAGCCGGCGCCATGATGTCGCGAGCGGCGTGGCCAGCATCCAGTCGTTCCAGGGCGGCCGGGACTTCAGGTATGGGCTCAGTGAGCTGCGCCCCTCTTCTCCTGCGGGCCGAGCGGGTGGATGGAGTCTCAGCAGAAGGCAGCGCGGCCCGGCTGGTCTCTAGGGCAGCGAAGTCCGGTCGGCATTCTTGGGGCCCACACGCCATCGGGGCCTCGGGCGGCATTAGAGCTGCATAACGGCTGAAATACTGGCTGATGGCACCTTGAGTAGGTGCAGGATCCGCAAAGGGGCCAGTTTTGCCTTTTTTTAGACGATTTGCCCATGATGAACAAGCGGATGGCAGAGGATTCTCATAGAAAGTCCAGGGAGCTCAGAGCAGAGCGTCTTCACGCGGCCATAGCAAACCACACCCCCCGGAAAAAGGAGTCTTTCAACCACCATTTTAGTTGAACTGGACATAGACTATCATTGTCCTGGGCCACAGCATGAGCCCCAAACCTGCATGACCCCCAGATTTAAAAACTGCCGGAAAAAGGAGTCTTTCAACCACCATTTTAGTTGAACTGGACATAGACTATACCTGTTCTGTACCACAGTATGACCATTAAACCTGTCTGACCCACAGATTAAAAAGTGCAAGAAAAAGGAGTCTTTCAACCACCATTTTAGTTGAACTGGACATTGACTATACCTGTCCTGGGTAACCTACATCTGTTCAAGTCTTCCTGTACCTCCCTTGTACAATTCAGAGGAATATTTTTATCAGCTATTTTGTACATGCAAGTTTTTTAGTAGTTTAATTCTAGAAAACACATTTTTAAAATAGGATGGATTGTATTAAATGGGTTGTCTCACTACAGGGATTGCTAGCTATGTTAAAGATCTTGCAAAAACAAGTCATTTTGCAATATGTGTCCATTAACAGTGTCCTACCTATTCCTGTTTCTGACAGCACCATCACCCTTGAGCCACTCTTGACAATTGTGAAGAACAAATGTCTGTTAGAAACCACATTTTTTACAATAGGACCTGTAGTATAGCTGCATTTCACAGCAACATGCCAGCAAAAATTCAAAACATGACCCTTGAGCCACTTTTGACAATTGTGAAGAACAAATGTCTGTTAGAAACAAAATTTTTTAGAATAGGACCTGTAGTATAGCTGCATTTCATAGTTTCATAGTTTGTAAGGCTAAAAAAAGACAAGTCGTCCATCTAGTTCAGCCTGTTGTGCTAAGGTGTTGATCCAGAGGAAGGCAAAAACCCCCAATGAGGTAGAAGCCAATTGTCCTCATTTTAGGGAAAAATTCCTTCCTGACTCCAATCTGGCAATCAGAAAAATCCCTGGATCAATGACCCCTCTCCTGAATCCTAGTCACTATAACTTGTTATATTATTACGCTCCAGAAATGCATCCAAACCCTTTTTGAACTCGGTTATTGAATTCACCATGACAAGTCCCTCTGGCAGAGAATTCCATAGTCTCACTGCTCTTACAGTAAAGAATTCCTTTCTATGTTTATGTAGAAACTTTTGTTCCTCAAGACATAAAGGATGCCCCCTTGTTCTAGATACAGCCCTGTGTATAAATAAATCTTGGGAGAGATCTCTATATTGACCTTTGATGTATTTAAACATATTTATTATGTCCCCCCGAAGCCTTCTTTTCTCTAAACTAAATAACCCTAATCTTGCCAATCTTTCTGTGTACTGTAGTCCACCCAGTCCTTTTATTATTTTTGTTGCCCGCCTTTGTACCTGTTCAAGCTCTACAATGTCTTTCCTGTGCACTGGTGCCCAAAACTGTACACAATATTCCATGTGTGGTCTAACCAGTGACTTGTATAATGGGAGAATAATTTTCTCATCATGTGCATCTATGCCCCTTTTAATGCACCCCATGATCCTATTTGCCTTGGCAGCTGCTGTCTGACACTGGCTGCTACAATTAAGTTTACTGTCCACCAGGATTCCCAAGTCCTTCTCCATGTCACTTTTACCCAGTGCTTTTCCATTTAACATGTAATCATGTAATGGATTTCTCTTCCCCATGTGCATAACCTTGCATTTATCAGTGTTAAACCTCATCTGCCATTTCCCTGCCCAGGCCTCCAACTTATCCAGATCCCTTTGTAATAACATATTATCCTCTATTGTGTTGATTACTTTACATAGCTTAGTATCGTCTGCAAAGATCGATATTCTACTGTGTATTCCCTGTGTAAGATCATTAATGAAAATGTTAAAGAGGATAGGGCCCAATACTGACCCTTGTGGTACCCCATTTCGCAGCAAAATGCCCCAAAAATTCAAAACATGACCCTTGAGCCACTCTTGACAATTGTGAAGAACAAATGTCTGTTAGAAACAACATTTTTTTTATAATAGGACCTGTAGTATTGCTGCATTTCAAAGCAGCATGACCCAAAAAATTATAAAAATGACTTCTCAGCCACTATTAAAAATTGTGAGGGAGAAATGCCACTTAGAAGCCACATTTCTGTTCCAAAGGACCATGATTATAGCTATATCTCACAGCAACATGACCCCAAAAAATTATAAATATGACTTCTCAGCCACTATTAAAAATTGTGAGGGAGAAATGCCACTTAGAAGCCACATTTCTGTTCCAAAGGACCATAATTATAGCTGTATCTCACAGCAACATATAAAGTGGGTAAATGGAATACGGTTTTGTCATGAAACCTTGGTGTCTTTTACAGTCTCCACACCGCAAAACCAGCAAATTGATCTTTTGGGAACTGAGAATAAAAATTGCAGTGAGAAATGATCATTTTAAAAAACATTTTTCAAGAGGACCATTTCTGTTTGAAGAGGAATGTGAAGTAGAACGGCAACTAATCGGTGACCTCGGCAATTGGGGCCACAACATCTTCAGAGATCCATGCCTGATTCATCTTGATGAAAGTCAAACGATCCACATTATCTGTGGAAAGCCAGATGCGTTTGTCTGTAATGACTCCTCCAGCTGTGCTGAAGGTCCGCTCAGATATGACGCTGGCTGCTGGGCAGGACAACACCTCTATGATGACGAGCGAGCTCGGGCCATTCATCCATTTTGGATACCCAGAAGTCAATTGGGTCCGGAACACATCCAAAAACATCGGTGTTGAGACGCAGATAGTCGTGCACCATGATCTTAAGCTGGTCTCTGTGTGTTGTATGTGTGCCCTGCATTACATGCGTTGGTGAGGTGGTAAATAAAGATTGCCAGAGGTCACCCAATAGGCTTCTGCCACATTGCCTGCTGCTGCCGCTACGGCTGCTTGGAACTCTACTGATGTCACGTTTCTGACGTTGTTCCACCGTGACATTTGAAGAACGTGAAGCAGACGAAACAGATGTCTCCAGTTGATCAATCAGCAAGGTCTCCATTTCCTGCATTTTACTCTCTATTTGGGTGGGTGGAAGGAAAGTGCTGAGTTTTGTTTTGTACCAGGGATCCAGGAGGGTGGCCACCCAGTAACTGTTGTTCATTTTGATGGCCTTAATGCGAGGATCATGTTGGAGGAAATGGAGCATCCAAGCACTCATGTGAGAGATGGAGCCTTGACTTCCCAGGCCTCTGGGTTGAGGGGCACTAGCAAACTGATCTTCCTCATCTTCCTCCTCCACCTCAAATTCGCGCTAACCTCTTTCCAAGGCAGGGACGTCAGTAACGTTGGTGTCCAGGAATACCTCCTCCTCCGCTTCCTCCGACACAACTTCAACACAGCCCTGACTTGCCTCAGATGATGAACCCTGAGAGCTGTGGCGCCACCTTGCACTAGCCCTGGATCCCGAACCACTGCCTAATGAAGACCGATAAAATTGTGAAACTGTCGTGCCTTCTGGATTCGATGGAGAGAAAGGCTCCGTGTCCGTATCTGTGTCCGTCTCCTCCTCCATCGCTTGTGGGACCTGATGTTTCAGAGTGTCCAACGATCATTCCAGAACTAAGATCACCACAATGGTCATGCTGACAAGGGCATTGTCCGCACTGGCCATTTTGGTGGCTTCTTCAAAACTGGCAAGGATGGTGCAGAGCTCTTTCACCTGCCTCCACTCTCGGTGGCTCAACACCCCGAGCTCCGCACCGCTGCTTGTCAGGCCATGTGTCACTTCGTACTGCGTAATGGCATTGCGCTGCTGCCACAATCGCTGGAGCATGTGGAGGGTGGAATTCCAGTGTGTTGCCATGTCAACAATGAGACGGTTGACGGGGAGGCCGAGCTGACGCTGCAACGCAGCCAGGCGGGACCAAGCAGAGTGCGAACGGCGGAAGTGCGAACTCAGACCTCGAGCCTTCCTCAGCAGGCAGTCCAGACCCGAGTAGCGCTTTAGAAATTTCTGGACGACGAGGTTCATGACATGTGCCAGGCAAGGGATGTGCTCCAGCCTACCGATCTTAAGGCGGCCAGCAGATTTCAACCGTTATCGCACACCACCTTGCCTGGCACAAGGTTCTTGTCACCCAGCCAGCGCTCGGTCTCGTTGCGGAGAGCCGTCCACAGCTCCTGACCTGTGTGTGGACGGTCTCCAAGACAGATTAATTTCAACACGGCCTGGTTTCTCTGGGCAAGTGATGCCACCAGAGGACCGTGGGGGAAAGAACCCTGCACCATCCCTGTGGTTTTGAAGAGCGTGCGCCGTGCCACCGTCACCACCAGAGACATCCACCCAGCTCACCCAGTGAGCTGTCACAGAGATATAGCGGCCTTGGCTGTGCTAACTAGTCCATGTGTCGGTGGTCAGATGGACTTCTCCAAACACAGATGCAGACAACGCGCTTGAAATTTTAGATGACACGTGGCTGGCAAAGAAATGCCTGCTCGGCATCTGGTATTGGGGGCAGGCAAGGGCCATGACGTGGCGGAACCCATCTGTGTCCACCAGACGGAAAGGCAACATTTCCAAGGCCAAAAGCCTGGCAATGCCGACATTCAGGCATTTAGCTTTGGGATGGTTTGGGTTAAAGTGTTTCTTCTGCTCCCAAACCTGGAAGACAGAAGGCTGGCTGCTAGACTGGCCGCTGTACGGCGTGCAGGTCATCAAACTGGTGGAAGGAGAATGGATAGGATGGGTCTCTGTTAGTGTTGGTGGTACTCGGGCGACGGTGGAGGCTGAAGCGCAGGCTGATCCCTGATCATGACTCTGTGAGACATGGGCAGCTGAGGAACGCTTGGTGGTGGCGGAGGAGGAGGAGGCGGAGACAGAGGGTGTGACATTGGTTGGAAGCCCGGCATCGGTGTGGCCTTTTTTGGCCAAGTTTTGCTTCCATTTTAAGTCATGCATTCGCTGCATGTGGCTAGACCTGTTGGTGGTGTTTAAACACCTAAGATTCTTGCCTCTACTGATGCGTTTACTGCAAAGGCGGCATATGACATCGCTGGGTAATCAGAGGCTTGCTCGAAAAAGGCCCAGGCTTGAGAGGTCCTGGACCTTTTCGACGGCGATAAGCGATGAGCGGTGTTTCCGCTGATCGTGGCTGGCGTAATCATCTCAGCGGACTTCTACGACCGCCTTCTCCCTTTTTGATGTGGGACCCGTACTGACACTACCCCATCGTCTTCCTCCTCGTCCAGTGATGAGCGCTCGCAAGCAAATTCTGCTGAAAAGACCACGTTGGATCCGCAATGTCGTCATCATCATCATCAACACAGGTGACTTGGTTGTCCTGACATTCTGCATCCAGGAGCTGCGGGCTACAAGCAACAGGCACTGCAAGGCATTGCCGACCGCCCGGGATTTTTGCCGATTGACCGGCTTCCTTCTCCTCCTCTGATGGCATCAGTAACTGGGCGTCAGAGCAGACAAAATCATCCTCTTTGGCCTCTTTATCTTTTAATATGCCTTCTGACCCCATCCGCATTTTGTCATCAAATAGCTCTTCAGAAAATGGATTATCCACAGTGGTGGGTACACGAGTTGACATTTGGGCTGCCTTCGCTTCATGTTGGACGGATGCTGATAACATTTGTGGCTGTGACTGGGAGGACAAGGAGGAAGACTGCTGGATGCAGGTTGCATTAACCCCTGCAGAACAGATTGGCGACGCTGTTCGTTACTGAGATTCACAGGGCCCTGACCCAGCAATGACAGGCCTGACAGTCCTGCAACCGACGATCCGCTGGCATGCGTGTTGTCGCCAGCACTGGAAGGAGCACCTTCTCTCGTACCTCTACCTCCATGTCCTACACCCCTCTTTGCTCACTTACCACCTGCATTTCGCTCCATGTTCAGAAAGATAAAAATTTAAGAAAGTATGGAAGAGTTTTTGACAGTCTCTTATTAAAAGATGGCAAATCACAGCTATTCTTAAATCCCTCTAATGTCCTACAGCCAACTAGGATTAGAAACTGAAATGTTTCTAGCGAATACCTGTGAAATGCGGTCTCTTGGAAGAACCGTAAGACAAAATCAACAGTGTTCTTCTTTCAGTCCCAGGGATTTACAACTGCCCAGTAGGACTAGGAATTGATAGTTTTCAACAAACTATCATACAAGTGCGCTATCTGCGCCAAACTGAGATTCGACGAGAGCAATAAAAATATTCAGAAGTTACACGGATGAGAAATTGCGTTTTTTGCAGCAATGACAAACGAGAACAGTTGCTAGAAAATTTTTCTATCAGAATTGTCTTACAACGTGGCTATTTGAAAAAAACTAGGGCCGCACCACGTGCAATACAGCTATTTAAAAGTTATACAGATAATAAACGGTGGTTTTTGCACTAATGAAATACACCTGCAGTGACTAGAAAAGTTCTGTATCCTATTGTAAGTACAAAGTGGGTCTTTGAACAAAACTGGGCTGCGCCAAAGTTAAAAACACGTAATTAAATTGTGTACTGATAATAACAGGTGGTTTTTGCACCTATGAAATACAACAGTAATTACTAGCAAATTTCTGTATGGTAATATAAGTACAAGATGGGTCTTTCAACAAAAATGGCCTGCGCCAAAGTGAAAAAAAACCTAATTTAATTGTGTACGGATAATAAAAGGTGGTTTTTGCACCTATGAAATACACCTGAGGTGACTAGAAAAGTTCTGTATCCTATCGTAAGTACAAAGTGGGTCTTTGAACAAAACTGGGCTGCACCAAAGTGAAAAACACGTAATTAAATTGTGTACTGATAATAATAGGTGGTTTTTGCACCTATGAAATACAACAGCAATCACTAGCAAATTTCTGTATGGTAATATAAGTACAAGATGGGTCTTACAACACAAATGGCCTGCGCCAAAATGAAAAAAACCTATTTTAATTGTGTTCGGATAATAAAAGGTGGTTTTTGCACCTATTAAATACACATGGGGGTGTGGGTGCATGATATGCCACCATAGGTGAGAGCAGCAGGGTAAGCAGTGTCATATTGCTGGAGCCATGTTTCTGTGAGAGCTAACAGGTTAAAGGAGTTAGAAAGAAACAGGTCATGAATAGCAGTGAGTTTGTTACAGAGCACAAATTTAAAGGGGCAGAAAAATATGTGCAACAAATTTAACGCAGATTAGCAGGGCTTCTATGGGAGGCAGGAGAGGAGATGGGATTAGCAGTGAAGGAGGGTGGACCAGGTTTAGGAGAGATGTCCCCTGCAACAAATAGCAATAGAATGAAAAGTGTCAGCAGATGATTTGGAGACGTACATGAGTGGCGTTTGTGTCGCACCATGAAAGCGGGTGGTTTGGGGTAGCTTAAGAAGGTAAATAACATATACATGGGTGAGGGAAGAAGGGAGGAGCTGATGCGGACAACATTCTCAGGAGGCATGACTGGGTGATAGAATAGGAGGCAAATGGATGCAAGATAGATTGCAACAGTGAGCATGGTGAGTAAGGTGTAGTTTTAAAAGATTGATTACTCACCAGAAAGGTGACAAATTCTGGCCTCCTTCTCCCCACTTCTGTCATATATGTGGAGGAATCGGTGCGAGGGTTCAAATATTTGTTGGTCATTGTCAACCACTTCACTAAGTTTGCAGTTGCTGTTCCTACACGATACCAAATGGCAAGGACTGCCACCTTGGCCTTGTGGAAGAACTTCATCTTGATGTATGGCTGTCCCAAACAACTGCATTCTGATCAGGGGCCCTGCTTCCAGAACAAAGTGATTAAAGGGCTATTTTGCCTTTACCAGGAAGCACAGACCAAGGGAATGGCGCTTGTGAGCACATGAATAGACCTTTACTACAAATGTTACATGCCTTAGAAGAGGAAAAAAGAGAAATATGGCCAGACTTGGTGGCTGAGTTGGTATGGTTCTACAATAATACGGTACACTCTACCACGGGATATTCGCCTTTTATACTGAGATTCGGGAGAAATGGTAGATTCCCTTTCAGCCTTATGATGGTCCCAAGTGAGAGGGAAGAGGAAGTATGGATTCCTCAGATTTGGATGGGAGATAATCATAGAAAGATACAGGAGATATATGATCTGGTGGCCTACTGCATGGGTTCCCAGCAATTTGGTGGTGAACCAAAAATTAAGAGAGCTACCCTTGCATATTAGAGATCGGGTGATGGTGGAGAACAAGGCTGAAAAGCTACAAATGCTACACACCCTCCCCCATTCTTTAGGGCTCTCCCTCTTCTGAGCCCAGAGTCTATGAAACCGTCAGATTAATGCGGGGGAGTCAATATTTTCACGTGGCTCCCATTACTTCTCTTCAGGGTCGTAACCCTTCCAATCGATAAGGTAGAAGATTTTTCCAAGAACACCTCATGTTCAGGATCTCCTTAATCTTAGAGTTGCCCCCAACCGAATCGAAAGAGGAAACGGTGATCTACTTGTGAAAATCCCGGTTGAGGACCAGCGGTTTGAGAAGGAACACATGAAATGCATTAGCAATGCAGAGAAATATGGAGAGAGGCGGAGTTTGCAAGATACTGGATTCAATTGTCGTAGGATTTGATCCAGGCAAAGGACTGCAGAAGACTTTGGTGGGCTTGTTGCCACATAAACTGAAAGTTGCGTAGTTGGGTGTAACGTTCATGCTGTGAATTCGCTGGACCACCCAAATTCTTTCCAGTCAATGAGGTAGAATTGCTTCCCCTGTGAGTATAGAATCCAGGACCTCTTGTACCTCATAAGAATCCTATTGACTGACTTTGGAAGATCGACAGCATCCGGCAAAACATTGTATCGCAGTTCACAAATAAAACTCATCCTGTCCCTCATCTCACATCCTCTAGCCTGCTCTCAGCTCTTGACCCGACGACAGAAGAAGTGTCCAGACTTCTCCTGTCTGATCGCCCCACCACCTGCTCTAGTGACCCCATTCCCTCCCACCTTGTCCAGTCTATTTCTCCAGCTGTCCTCTCTCACCTAACTGCAATCTTCAACCTCTCTTTCTCCACTGGGAACTTTCCATCTGCTATAGCCCCTCTACTAAAAAAAAGCCCTCTCTGGACCCGTCCTGTGCTGCCAACTACCGACCAGTCTCTAACCTTCCCTTTATCTCTAAACTCCTGGAACCCTTGGTCTACTCTCACCTAACCCGCTACCTCTCTGCAAACTCTCTTCTTGACCCTTTCTTGACCCGGGTTTCTGACCTTTACACTCCACAGAAACTGGTCTAGCAAAAGTTTCAAATGATCTCCTGACCGCAAAATCTCAGGGCAACTACTCATTTTTGCTTTTCCTGGATCTCTCTGCAGCGTTTGACACTGTTGATCACTACCTCCTCGTCCACATGCTCAGCACCATCGGCATCCAGGACACCACTCTCTCTTGGTTTTCATCCTACCTCTCTGACCGCTCCTTCAGTGTCTCATTTTCAGGTTCTACCTCCTCCTCTCTTCCTCTCACAATTGGGGTTCCTCAGGGATCCATTCTAGGTTCTCTCCTCTTCTCAATCTACACAGCACCAGTTGGACAAACCATCAGCAGATTTGGCTTCCAGTACCATCTCTACATGGATGACACTCAAATATACACCTCTTCCCGTAACATCACTCCCACTCTGCTAGAAAACACCAGTGACTGTCTGTCCACTGTCTCTGACATCATGTCCTCTCTCTATCTCAAACTAAACCTCAATAAAACTGAACTTTTAGTCATCCCACCTTCTACCAACCAACCCCCATCTCCTATTTCTGTCTCGGTGTGTGGTACCACCATAACTCCTAGGGTTATACTAGATTCTGATCTGTCCTTCACTCCCTACATCCAATCACTCGCCCGCTCCTGTCACCTGCACCTCAAGAACATCTCCAGAATCCGTCCTTTTCTCACTGTTGAAACTACCCAGACTCTTACTGTTGCTCTTATTCTTTCTCATCTTGATTACTGTAACGCCTTACTTATCAGTCTTCCTCTCTGCAAACTATCTCCTTTCCAATCTGTCCTGAATGCAGCAGCCAGGCTCATCTTTTTTTCCAGCCTCTATACTGATGCCTCTACCCTGTATCAGTCACTGCACTGGTTGCCTATTCAGTACAGGATACAACAAAAACTCATCACTCTCACCCATAAAGCTCTCCACAGTGCTGCTCCTCCCTACATCTACTCTCTCATCTCTGTCTATCACCCTACCCGCTGTCTGCGCTCTGCTGATGATCTGAAATTACACACCTCTCTCATCCGAACCTCCCATGCCTGTCTCCAAGATTTTGCACGTGCTGCTCTGGTTCTCTGGAACATGTTACCCCATGTGATCAGGCACACTCACAACCTTTATAGTTTCAAGAGCGCTCTGAAAACTCTGAAATTTTTTTTTCTTAGGCAGGCTTACCAAGATCCCTAATTATTAAGCCCCCTAATTTCTGTCATACTCATTCATCACTTCCTGGACTTGGGCATTCACAGGCACTTATATGTATATAGTTGTGCGGAGGCAGGTTCATCCACTTTTTGTGTACACTATCCCATATTTATGTAACATGGCTGGACCATTGTGAACCAAGCAGTTCTCACCGTTTGTCTCACTCACACACCCTAATAGATTGTAAGCTCTTGGGAGCAGGGCCCTCATACCTCGTGTCTGATCTGTAAGTAGCTTTTTACTGTGTAATGTTTATTCTCCTTGTCTGTACATATACCCTCTAAATTGTAAAGTGCTGCGGAATATGTTGGCGCTATATAAATAAAGATTATTATTGTTATTGTAACACTGGCTTCAGGATGGATAGATAAAGCAGAAGTATGGCGGCGTTTGTAACATACTGGGTTCACTTGACTGATCACAGGGAAAGGACCAAGGAATTGCGGAGCAAACATGAGACATGATACCTTGAGTTGAATATATTTGGTAGATAACCATACCTTGTCCCCAGGGTGGAATACAGGAGGAGAACTGCTCTTTTTATCTAATTGAGCCTTCATCTTGGATGAAGCACGTAATAGGGACTGGCGAGCCTTTTGCCAGAAGCGAGAAAAGTTGTGGACCAGAAACTCAACAGCTGGAACTTCAGAAGATATAGTTGATCATAGATATAGCTGTCATAGTGAGAAGTTGGGGATGTTGCCCATAAACCACGTAGAAGGGAGAGGAACCAGTAGATTAACCATCTTGAGTATTATATGAGAATTTTCCGCACGACAACAATTCCATTCAGTCATCTTGATGTGAAGAAACAAAATGGCGAAGATAGCCACAGTACCTAAAATTTAGTTATTTGCTCCACTTGCCCGTTGGACTGTGAGTGGTAAGCTGAGTAGTAGCCCAACTTCACCTGCATGCGGGAGCATAGAGCAAGTCAGAATTTGGAAATGAACTAGAACTCCGTGTCCCACACAATGTGCAAAGGCAGACAATGCAGTTGGAAAATGTGTCAAAAGAATTGAAAGGTAAGTAGAAGAGTGGAGGATAGAGCAACCAACGGTACAAAATGCACCATTTTAAAGAATTGTTCAATGACCACCCAGATGACCATGCAGCCAGACGATAGAGGCAGATCCATGACAAAATTGAAGGCGATATGAACAAAGGTTTGCCCCCAAGGAATTTGTCATAGACAGATCGGTGCCACAGTGATCATAAAAAACAGAAACCACTATGTGGCAATCAGCTCACCAGAATACAATATCGACTTGTTCAACAGAAGCAATGCCAGGTGGAGTTCACACTGTGAGGAAAATGGGCAGGGCAGCTATGAGATGATCATAAGGTCTGTTTGTAACTGTTATAGAACTGTATGTATGTAGAGTATTATGTGTATTCTGTATTGTCATTAAGCCATGCATGTATTGTGTATACCATTTCTGTAGCTTGAGACCTCCATCCCCCTTTGCAAATGGGATTTGCAGCATAGGTTTGTGGAACATTACACCATCCTTAAAGACAATTCCTGTTACCCCTGTTTACATAACCCAGTGCTTTATCTGCTAAGTAGCCCGTTTAGTGCGTTTTATGGCCAATTCTGTATATACAAGTGTCACTGATACATGAAAAAAGGCAAGAACCTTATCAGACCAGGCGCGGCCTCCTGACCTGTTCTGAACAGTAAACGCTGGTCACAGAGGGGTCAGAGTTCAATTGGCTGTCAACACTGAAGCATAGCCTATGAATGCCATCTAGTGGGAAAAGTGAGCAACAATCCTCATTAAGGATCAAGGTTCCACCCCCTCATCAAATTCCCAGCAAGTCAGGTACAGCCTAATTATCATAATAAGCTGATGGGAGGTTTGGAAACCTGAGATGGCTGAGTGGTCTATAAGACCCATTGTCCAGGTTCAGGTTTTTGTACATAGTTTGGGGTTCAATTTCTGATTGAGCTGTGTTTCATTTCTGCCGTGCCCCAGGACCTGAATGCCTAACACTTACAGTGTTAGGAACTTTCTGTTTTCACCCTTTTATTTTAATTACTGATGTATGTATGTTATATTCATTTTATTGTATTACTTTATGTAAGCACTGTACCTTTTCTATTATTAAATATTAAAATTAATAAGCTTAGTTCTTGTTGCTGTAAGAACCCATAACCTTGAAGAAGAGTTTTTAACCCTGTAGCTGCTGGAGAGCAGTGAGTTAACTCTGTAACGGTGGTAAGTGTATTTTGGGATCAGAGCCCTTCCCTCTGATTTCCTTTTTCCTTTTGATTGTTGAAGGAAGGTGGTGGCAGCGTAGTATTTTAGGGGTGCTGGAATTGTCGTGGGGTGTGATTTATGCTCGATTTGCCACCTGAGTGAGAGGTCAGTGCAAATAGAACTGAGAGCAAATAAATCAACTCCATTACAGTGGCCCCCACATCACTTGCTAGGGAAGGTGTACGTGACACACACCCATAGAAGTCCAAGAAAAAAATAGCAATCACCAGCTTCATTCAGCCAAGTAAAATTGTAGTAAAATTTATGTTTATTGATTACTTCATTAAAATCGTAGCGATAAACGTTCTTTGTTGTTGGTCAAGGAGAGCACCAAAAAACAATAATACATGATGTGAGGAGTCAAAAGGACTGACTTATCTCGGATCGTGTCCTTAGTTGTAGTAGTCGACTAAGGACATGATCCGAAATGCGTCAGTCCTTTTGACTCCTCACATCATGTATTATTTATGTTTTTTGGTGCTGTATAGAAGGTCTCTGAAGATCTCATTGACGATGTCCTGGAAAACAGCAGGGCATTGTGCACTGGCACAACAAGAAGACTTGCGGATGAAGTCTTTCTGTAGGTTCCATAGGCCGACATGGGCTTTGTTTTGTGTACACACAAAGGGTAGATCCTGCCCCTAAAAGTGGTAATTCCTGGCAAAAGATCTATAGAACAATCAAAAGCTTGGTGTGTTGGAAGGGTCTTGGCCTGTTTCTTACAGAAAACATCTGCGGATTCCTGGCAAGGAGAGGGCAGACCCGGCAAGGGAGTGGAAGACGTTAGTGGAGAAGTGGAACGCACCAGACGGGGTGCTGTGAGACAGAGTGAATGGCAGTCTTGACCTAACACGTGACTTCGGCCGTTTGCCAATTGAGGACCGGAGTGTGATGCTGTAGTCATGGAAGTCCTAGAAGAAATGTTGAGGAGGATTGGGGTAACACGTCGAAGACGATTTTCTCTTTATTCAACACCCCCACTAAAAGGCTGACAGGTTCAGTACAAAACTGGATGTGATCACGCATACATTCACCCCTAATGGAGAAGATGACCAAAGGTTTGTCAAGACAGACCACCAGGAGACGATATTTAGAAACCAGAGATGTGTCAATGAAATTCCTGGCTGATCCAGAATCCACGAAGGCAGAAGCTTGGAACTTGATACTAGACGGGGTGCAGAGTTGGACTGGCATGGTCAGATGTGGAGAGGTAGTGTTCACATCTAGGAACACCTCACCCATGTATCCTTGGTGCCGGAGTATCCTGGATGCAATGGACAGTCCATATGGAAATTCTCAGGATATGTACAGTAGATGCAAAGATTCTGCTGATGTCGACGGGACCAATCATGCTGTGATAGGTGGACTCTGTCCATTTGCATTGGTTCTTCAGAAGAAGCCATTGGTGGAGGCAGTGAAAGCCTTTGAAACACTGGAGCAAGACGGGAAAGATGGTGTGGCTGGACCAATTCACGTTGCTGTTGGAGCTCCTGCTGTCTCTCAGCGAACGGGATATTTATATGGGTGGCCAGACAGATGAGCTGGGATGAAGGTAGGTCCCGACCGGCCAGTTTATTCTTTATCCTTCCAGCAAAGCCCTGCCAGAATGTGGCTGCAAGGGCCTCATTGTTCCATGACAGCTCTGAGGAGAGGGTAGCAAAATTGTACTGCATACTGCCCAACTGTGGAGTCATCTTGTTGTAGCCGGAGCAGAGAAGTTGCAGTGCAGATTGCATGTCCAGTTCCTCAAACACGTTGTGGAACGACTCCAGGAAGACATGTACGTTGGTGGTCACTGGGTCCACCCAGTTTTAGAGAGCTATGTTCCAGGCCAAGACTTCACCTGACAGGACTGACAACAAACGCCACTATAGCACATTCAGTGGAGAACTGGTTTGCCATTAATTCCAAATGAATGGTGCATTGGCTGATGAACCCCCTGCAGGCTTGAGGGTTCCCATCAAACCTTGGAGGCAAAGGCCGATATACTTGTGGACCAAATGACAAGAGCAGACCCATAGATATTGGATTTGCCACAGGTGGTGGTGATGGTGGGACTGCAGGTTATTCAGGCTGTGACCTGCTGGATCATGGTGGCCGGTTGGTCAGTCTGCTGGTTCTTTCTTGCAATGGCTGTCGTGTTAGGCAGGGGCACAGTGGCGGAATCCATGGCTAGATCTTACTGCAATATTGGTTGTGTGGATTCGCTGGACTACCGCAAGCGGTGGTATTAGTTGCGTCAAGGAGTGGAGTCTAAGAAGTCTCCTGGTCTTCTCCAGAGCCCACCGCATGGCCGATTGGGTTTGTGTGGCGGGAGATTCCCAAGTCGCTACCCCTGATGCAACTTGCTTGCGATGGCGGCCGGGTTGTGTGTGGTACAGAATCGTAGGCAGAGACATAGTCGGGGACAGGCAATATGATCAAGGCAGGCAGGAGAGAACGTGGTCGAGGTCACGGGCAGAAGGTCAGGTACATAGACAGGAGCACAAACTAAAAGCAGGTTGTCACTAGGGTACGAACACCAAATATCTGGGTTAGGAGGTGGAGGCAAGATAAAGGGTCAGCGCCCGGCAATTAACCATTTACAGGCACGCTGGCCCTTTAAATCTCATAGAGTCGACGCGTGCGCTCTGGGAAGCAGGGACACGCGCACCGGAAAATAGCAGAGGCTCGCGAGGAGAGGTGAGTAAACCAGGGTGTACGAGTGCATCCATTGGCATGGCATAGGCACTGACTGCCGGAACATCTGTGTTGGTCGAGCGAAAAAGTGGTAGCTGAGGATGCTAGCCATAGACAATGTTGAAAGGAGTATCCCTTGAGTACTCACTAGAATGGTTTTTATATGCAAATTTCACCTAGAGCAGCACTTCCACCCAGTCATCTTGCCATGCAGACACAAAGATAGCCTTCCAGTATCTGGTTCAAAGAATCCACTTGGCCATTGGTTTGTGGAAGGTCTGAGGACAGGTCGAGCTGGAATTGGAGCTTGGAACAGGGGGCACTACAGAAGCCAGAAATAAACTGTACGCCTCTGTTGGAGACAGTATGGGAAGACATCCCATGTAGGCAAAAGAAGTGTGAAGTATGAAGAGAGAAGCCAACTCAGCTGCTGATGGAAGACCCATGAGGGGGATAAAGTGTGCCATCTTTGAGAAACAATCCACAATGACCCAGATCACGTTCAAGTTCAAGGGATTTGCAGACACCCGAGTGGCTGAAAACACGGGAAGCGTGGCCCCAGGATAAGATCCATTTCATTAGTGTAGGACGCACATACATCTTCCCCAGAGGAATCTCACTTAATTTTAAGGGTAAAGTGGTGAAAATGCGTTCCAGAGGTATAGTATGCTGCAGCTCTGGTACAGAATCCAATACATCTAAGGCCCGAAATAATGTGTCCACTTTAATATTCTTGACTGCTGGTCGGATGTGAAGTCAGAATTTGAAGCAGGAACAGAACAAGAACCAACGGGCTTTACGAGGGTTTAGGTGCTTAGCAGTCCTGAGATATATGAGATTTTTGGGATCGGTATACTGGATGCACAGTGCTCTCCAGGAGATGACATCACTCCTCCAACTTGGCAAGGCCAGCTTGATGGCAAGCAACTCTCGATCATTGATCGAGTAGTTTCTTTCAGCAGCTAAAAACGTCATTGAGAAAAAAACACAGATATGAAATTGGTTCTTGGCATTCTTTTTGGAGAGGTGGAAGGGTTTTTCTGGGTATGGACGGTGGTGCACCGTCAACAAGGCAAACGCAGACTTTAGTTGAAAAAAGGCTTTCCCTGCCTCAGGGGTCTATAAACAAAGGTTATTGGCCTCCCAAGAACATGGGAGTCGCTAGAGTGAAGAAGTGTCGGCCTGTAATAGTTAGCAAAGCCGATGAACCGCTGCATCGCTCAAAAGCCTATGGGACGTGACCAGTTTAGGATGACAGACTGCTTGTCAGGATCTATTTGGAGGCCTTAGGCAGAGATGATATAGCCCAAGAATGGTAGGCTGGAGAACTTGAAGAAACACTTTTCAGGCTTGGCATACAGGCAGTTCCCATGTAGGCAAGCTAGGACCCAATGGACAAGATGTAACGTAAGATCTTGCGAAAATATTATGATATTGTCTTGGTAGATAAGAACACACTTATATAGTAGATCTTGAAAATTGTCATTTACAAATTCCTTAAAGCCTATAGGGGTGTTGCAGAGTCCGAAGGGCATTACAAGTTACTTAAAGTGGCGATCTTGGGTATTGAAATCAGTATTATACTCGTCGCCTTGTTTAATACGGATGAGATTATATGCCCCCCTGAAAGTCTAACTTAGAGAAGACTTGAGCACCTTGGATCCTGTCAAAGAGTTCTGATATCAGTGGCAATGTGCAGTGGATCTTTACAGTTATCTTGTTAAGACCCTTGTTGCTGATGCAGGGGTATAACAAACCATCCTTTTCCTCAACAAAAAAGAACTCGGCCCCATGCAGGGGAGGATGACTTATGTTTAAACTCCTGCTCAAGGCTCTCCTTGATATAAGCCAATATGGCTTCCCTGGCTAGACCAGAAGGTACACCCAACCACAAGGAGGGGCAGTACCCAGCCGAAGCTTGATTGGGCAGTCATATGGCTCATAAGTGTTTCTTGCAAAAGACGTTTTCAAAGTCACGATAATGCATTGGGAGCCCGGAATGAACAGGGCTGGAAGGCAGAAGATTTGTGGCCCTGACTAAATGATATGGACGAGGAACAAAGAGGCAGGAGGTTAAGCACTGATCTCTCTCATGTTACTTCACAAGTTCTCCAATTAATCCCCGGACAGTGGGCGCATAACCAAGAAAATCCCAGAAGCAAGGTTCTGAAAGTTTACAGGAGCACAAGAAATGAGATCCTCTCTTGGTGAAGAACTCCCACCCATAGAGTGAGAGATTTGGTGTGGTAGTGGATGGTACATGAGAGGACATGCCCATTCACTGAGAGTGGCTTTACCAGGAGGGTCACTGGCAGGTTATGCTTGGCAACCAACATGGGATGTATGAAGTTACCCACGGAGTCCACAAAGGCCGCAACATGTAGACGAGCCTGACAGCAGGATTAGGCTGACTGGCATGATCATCAGTGGAAAGGAAGAATCTTCACTCTCTCCTACAAAGCTTCAGCTCTGTACTTTCCTGGACGAACCACACAATCCTTTACCAGGTGTTCCTTGGCACTGCAGTAAAAGCATAGGCTCAAGTTTCTTCATCGAGTTTCATCTTCCTCAGACAGGCGCGCTGTTTTGACCTGCATAGGTACTTCCCTCAGGGTCAAGCGTGTAGACTAAAGTGGACGCTGGAAGACTGGTGCCAGCTGCAGTTCTCTGCTTCTTGTAGTTATCAAATCTCCTGTCATGCCGCAAAGTAGGCATCAGTGTGGGAGGCCAAAGTGATGACATTGTCCAAGCTAGTGGGCTGGTCGCGACCGCCAAGCTCATCTTTAATATGATCTGCTAGACCTCCCAGAAGACAGCAACTAGAGCCTCATTGTTCCAGGTCTATTCTGACAGAGTCTGGAACTGTACAGCATACTGGCCCACAATAGAGTCTTCTCCGAAGCCGGAGAAGCAAAGATGCAGCAGAGGAGGTGTGATCTAGCTCCTCAAAAACTTTACGGAAGAATGCTAGAAAATCCACCAAGCTGGCTTTCAGGGGATCACCTTGTTTCCACAGGGAGTGACCCCGGCTAGAGCTTCGCTGGAGAGATGATGAACGGCACTTTTGCTTAGTCCAAGACGAAATGGTGGGCCAGGACCTAAAAATGTATAATACACTGGTTAAGGATCCCACAACTTGCTTTGGGTCTCCACTGTAGCGAGGAGGTAATGGCAGGTGTAGAGAGGAGCTACTTGGAGTCCCCAGGAGTGGAGCATACATCTGAACAGGAAATGGGGCAGAAGTCGGAGCTGGAGTGGCTTCTGGGAGTTGGGCTGCTAAGTTCTGAAGCACCTGGAATAGTTGATCTTGACGGGCGTAATTTCTGCAACAGGACTTTGCACGTCTGGTATAGGAGCATCCATGGGATCTGAGGATAGGAGGTGAATCCACAGGTTACCTGGAGGTTTGGCATAACCTATGCTGGGGAGCAGAGTCTAAGGGACTTCCCAGTTATCACCAGAACCCGCTGCAATGCTGGATGGACTTAACTGCGAGAGGCTCCCAAGTTGATACCCCCGAAATGAACTGGATAACACGGTCAGAGCACAAGCAACAGATCAGGGCAGGGGGCAGGCAAGGCAGAGTCAGGGATGTAGGAGGAAAACTGGCAACAGAAAAGCAACTAGGTGAATGCACAAGAGTGGACCAACACCATTAAAGACAGCAACAAATGGGCGAGGAACATAGGAGGAGATGACCTAAAATAACCTAGTGTCAAAGGTGGTTGGATGCGAGGAAAAGTGTTGACGTGCACTGACCCTTAAAACAGCATTCCCCAGAGTGGCTGGCCGGGAGGATGCAGCAGCAGAGGAGGAGGAAGGACACCAGATAGGGAGCAGGTGAGGAGAAGTGTTAGCATGGACGTGCCCTGAACAGCGGCGCAGTTGTGGGCCAGATGCCAAACTGCGGCACACGACGTTACACAAAGTTCTTTTGCATCTTCCTGGATTCCCTTGGAGAAATTGTAATCTGCTGGACAAATCTACAAATATTTACTAGTCTTTCAAATTGTCTCCATTTGGAGAATATAGCTTTAAAATGAACCTCTGATTATAAACAACTTTCATATATTAACAGTACATGTGAAGATAAGGAACTTTGTAACATATCTTATAATAGAAAATTGTCTCTTTCTCCAAATCATCAGACTATATATCTTATAATAAAAAGTCTCTTAACTCAACTCGTCTGACTTCTTTTATCCAATCAATGTCTGATAGGTATCGGATTTCAATAGGAGAGTCCTGACCACATATCTGTTTAAAACTGAAAGGTTTCAGGGCTCGTTCTCAAGATTGGTATTATACTCATCAGACATTAATGGCATTTCCTATTGCACTTATCTTGTGAATGAGCTCCAAACCTCTCAGTTTTAAAAGTAGCGGTGGCCAGGACTCTCCCACTGAAATCAGCACCTATCAGACATTGATGCTATATTCTATCAATATGCCATCAATGTTTATGGTGGGAATACCTCCTTAATAGTTCACTCAGAATTCATGTACCAGACACACACAGCAACATGAAGTCTTTATAGAGAAGTATGGAGCAGAATAATGTGACTCCAGCTCTGTGGTGAGACAATAAAACATCTAGTAGAGCTACCAGAAAACTCTTCATGTCTCTCTTACTGTCTCTGAGGTAGCTCCCTTTTCCTTTTCAGCAACCCTGCCCCCCAAAAATAGTCTCCTCTCTGCTGTAAGTAGGTAGGTATTTTTTTTGGGTGGAGGGGAGGGGGGGGGGGGTTAGTCTATTAAGTATGAAAGAGAAGCATTTTTGTATAGCAAGATATATCACAACGTTTCTTATCTTTGCCTGTGCTGTAAATGTATGGCAATTTAGTACTAGGAGGTACACTTCAAAACTGGCTTGTAACCCTTTCCAGACTAATACTTTTGTCTTCTTCATCTCTTCAGCAATTTCCTTTGATTGCAACATAGCGTGCTGATTATTGAGACCTAAATAAACAGGTCTGGGTGTAATCAATCCTGGATGAGTCTAGTCCAACTGAAATTAATTCCTTAAAGGGGATGTATCGCTTCCTTACTTCGGCTGATTCACACTTCTCTTAGCTTCCCAGCTCTGTGAATGCAGGGGCGTTTCTTCCCCTCCCAACTGGATGACATCATCCCCCCTTCACTGCTGGCCTGAGACTCCCCCCCCCTTCCCCTCTGAGTCCACATATCACTGTCTCTCCCTATCAGTCTTATTTTATAAGAGCTGTATACATAACACAGGCTGCATTCAATCTAATCTGAGCACTGCTCTCTCACCGCTGGAGATGTATTACAGCTTTCTAAGACCGGCACAGATCTGCGTGTATGCAGGAGAGTTAGGCACAGGTTCAAAACTGTTATGTTTTCTAATTGTACAATCTGCTGCAGTCTGTTTCTGCTAGGTGTGGAGACAGAAAATGCTACGGCCCCTAACTCTGAGTCAGAGACACAACTCCGTGAATCGACCCAGGGGCTGTACAGAATGTAAATGAGCTCTCAGCTAGTGAATTGCAAGGAGGAGGGATTAGACCCACACTGGATATCAGTGTAAATAAAAACACAAGATAAGGGACACTGTGAGAACAAGCAACTTTGTTAATGACATCCAATTGCAAAGTTGCTTGTTTTCACTGTCCCCTTATTCTGAAGACCATTTAATGAAACGATAACACCCCTTTAATTTGTAAATTAGTAAAGTAGCTAAAAATTAGCTAGTTCTGATACAAGCACACATTGATGATCGATCCGAAGGACAGGCTACCGTCACGGCTCACGTGTGATTGATTGTAGAACATCCTGGTTGCTTGCAGGACTAACATAGGGCCACATCGAGGAGTGGAGTCTATGAAACCCTCTGGCTTTCACCCTATAACAAAGATCTATTCTTAGCTGCAGGAGATGTCTAGGCTGCAGTCCTCAATGCGGTCTCTTGTGGTTACAGCTAGGCAGTGTAGGGTAGGCAAAGTTCTAATCGGGTCAGGATCATAGCCAAAGGTCAGGGCACGTAACAGACCAGCAGCAAGATCAATAGAGTAGCTGAGGTCAACACCGAAACACACAATACAGAATTCTCTGGAGTTCACCAAAATACACATTCAGGATTGAGATTAAGTAGCAGTGCAGTTTGGCGGCCCTTTAAATTCTAAAGGACCAGTACACTGTGGGATAGTGGGCCAGCCTCACTGTGTTTTCCAAGTAAAATCCCATGCATGACAGTTGTGAAATGTTTCATTGTATTCTACTGTCTGGCCACAAGATGCTGCTATGTCCAGTTTCCAGCATATGTAAATAAGACTGATACAAAGCACCAGCCATTTTGAGAAGCTGCTGAGACTCAGAACAGAGCAGAAAGAGACAGCACCTGAGCACGAAAGGACTCAGCTTTCTCCTGAGACTGAGAGTGTTCCAGAGATCTAGAAGAGCTGGACTGCCTACACAGACATCGTTCCCCGAGTGAGAGCCCGGACAACCAGGACAAGCTGTCGAGATACAGAGGACCGTCTGCAGCCGGACCATCCACTTCATCCACAAGGATCTGCACCTGAGGACAGGAATTGCCGGCCATCTTTAATGTACCTCAGCGGATGCATGAACGCCAACGAGTTCAGAACTGTGAGAAGGCCTGATATTAGTTTAGTTAGTTTAGGTTCAGTTACAGGCCAAAGGAGGGTTTCCCAACTATATCCTCCTGTTCAGAACGTGGAGAGTTTGCTATCGCACCATTATCTACTTGAACCGATTCATCTGTGAGGGAAAGTTTGTGTCGCATATGTATTTGGGAGGGAAGTGGATGAATCCATTTAAACTGTGTAAGCTGCTGTGCTGCACCACGAGCCCCTGCAACCGCCACCACACACAATTGTTCCCGTTGGTGCTTACGGTATTAAAAGGTAAGGGGTTATCGGCCTTTCCAAACCCCACGGATAGGTAAAGTTAGCAGGCATCTAGAGAATACACTTCTGGCGGCGCGCTGTGCAGCACAGTGGCCCAGGATACGTATTTGTATATCTGTGTTTGGGGGATCTGTTCACTATCTTGTTCCAGAAAGTTCAGTAAAACAAACCTTTGTTGAGCTGGTGTTGAAGTCGTGCTCTTTGTCCGTGACTTTGCTGTATTCCAGTAAACCTGCCCTCGGTACTCAGCTTACAGCACGTGCCCACACTTTAGGATAGTAGCAGAAGAAGAAATTGTCCAAGTGGCACAACCACTGGATGGAGCTACACAGAACGCTATAGTGGCAAGTGAACAATGTGGTAGCCATAAAAAGGAGCAATCAATGTTATGTCCTGAAAACACCTCTACTGACTTTGTTTTTGCCTCTTGGTATTCTAGCAGTTCATTGATGTCCAGGCCTCCTCCTACCTTCTGAAGTCCATTGGCATTGACACCTGATATTCCTGGGGTTCATAACACCACTCAAGTATGAAATCTCTTCAATACATATATATATAGATATCTGAAATCTTCTCACAAACTACATTTTAATTGTTTTCCCATTTTTACAAAACAATCTACATCTATGGTATTGAATAATGGAATATTATGCTGACAACTCTTTGCAGAGGCGTGTGTAGAAGGCCAGACGATAACACATGGATGCCACTGAAGGCTCCATACTACAGATCTGCAGATAAAGTGCTCTTTATGAGGATATGTGATGGAACATGCCACAATTTTTGTCTGATGAATCTACAGTATTTCACGAAAGTGAGTACACCCCTCACATTATTGTAAACATTGTATTATATCTTTTCATGGGAAAACACTGAACATATGACACTTATGACACTAATACAATGTTAAATAGTCTGTGTACAGCTTGTATAACAGTGTAAGGCTATGTCTACATACTGTAGCACACAAAAATAGACGGATTTTTGGCAGTTTCAGTATTTTGAAACCGCTGAAAATCCAATTGAATAACATTCGCATAGACTTGAATACAAAAAACGAGCTGCAGTCTACACAGGTTGGTTTTTTCCGCTCGTTTTCTGTCGCTGGCAGTTTTAGGAATATGTTGTAAAAACTGACAGCATCCAGCAGAAAAATTACTATAGAAGTCTAAGTAAACCACCCGGTGGGTTTGAGAATCTTTTTTCACTTTTTTGGCAGCGTTTCCGCTTAAAAACCGCCCGGAGGAGTGGTTAAAATTGTGCATAAATTACTACACTGACTGAAAACAGTTTAAGAAAAGTCCAGAAAGGTTTGACAAAAAACTTGGTTTTTTGAATTGTTGTAGGATTTGGTTTTCTCTGAGTTTTTTGTCCTGTGCTGTGTGGCCCTCAAAATAACTCAACACACATCCATAAATGTCTAAACCGCTGGTAACAAAGTTGAAGACACCCCTAATTGAAAATGGAAAAATTGTGCCCAATTAGCCATTTTCCCTCCATGGGTTTGTACCATTAGTGTTACAAGGGCCAATTGAAAAAGGGGGAGCAGTTTTTGTTTAAATTTGGTGTTTTCCCCCCGCTCTCACACTCTCTCATACGGTCAATGGAATTTCAACAGGGCCACCTCATGGCAAATCCAAAAGGATTTAAAAAAAAAATTTGTTGCTCTACATAAAAAAGGGTCAAGGCAATTTTAAGTTTGCTAAAAACTTAAAACTGACTCAGCTTGGGGGGCCAAGACTATACAGCATTTTGGTAACAATACAGGTTCCCCCCTCAAAACAGGCCTCAGCATGACAACCAAATTTTTTATTGCCCTTTTCAGGGGCCATATTTTAAAATTTGTCTTTTAAAAAAATGTACCGAGTGCTCCCAAAGCTTTGGGCTGTAATGTTAAAGTGGTGGGAAAGTGCCCATTTTTGTCTTTGCTTAGACTGTATATCACACACTGCTTAAATTTTGGGTCTGAAAGGCTGTTGCCCAAAAAGGGAACCTATCTTAAAAGATGCTGCACAAAAACCTCAAACATTTTAAACTAATGAAAAACAACTAAGGACAGGGATTACTGGAACCGAATGAATTAAAAAAAAAGTATTTTTTTTTCCAAAGGTTTTCCCCAATAGTCTGGCCTCAACCGGGTAAAGTGAAAAAAGGCAATTGGTTTTTGCCACAGCCCAAGCATGGTGGGGGCGATGTAAAGGGTTTTGGCTCCCTTTAGTGCGGCCCAATAGGGGGGAGGTAAAGTTCTTTGGGAGGGAACCCAAAATTTCCCCCAACATGTTTTTGTCCAAAAATAAAAACATGTTCCCCCCCCTTTTCGGGGCCCGCAGCGCAGTTTTTCCAAACCTTGATAATGACCTAAACACACCCTAAAGATACCATTTCCCTCGCTAAAAAAAATGGGGGTAAAAGGTGTTTGCAAGGAAAAAGCATAGTTTCCAACCAAAACCCCTTTTCAAAACGGGGGGGGCCCCCTCAAGAAAAAAAGGGGAGGAGCACAAGGCCCTCTAACATCCCCCGCTCAACATGAGGATAAAGGAGGTTTCCCAGTGGCGCAACCTGTAACCCTCTAGAAAATAAAGGGCCCACTAATTTAAAAGGAAGTGCTGGAAAAAAAAATTGGTGGCCCAAAAAAAAATTTTTATATTTTTGGACAAATTTTGGTACCATTTTAACTTATTTTTTGACTCACTGTTTTGTAAACCCGTTTTAGACTTTTTTGAGGGCCCTGTTTTCCAATTCAATCAAAGGGGTAAATATTTCAGTTTTGCCCCCCATGAAAATTTTAAAATACAATATTTGAAAAAATTTTAGGGGGTACTCATTTTTTGTGGGGGATATTTGTATAGGGAATCCAACTAAAAAAAATCACCAAAAAGTTGTAGTTAAAAATAAAAGGGAAAACCCTGTTATGGCCCCAAACAACAAACAGCCAAAATTAAGGACATTTTGAAATTAGACCTAAAGCCAAAACTCTCATTTTTTTTTGGGATTTGCTTTTAGATAAAATTTAATTTACAATCTGGGGAATTTACTGCTGATTTTTAATTTTCCTAATAACCTGCGTACTTCAAAAATCTTAAGTTCACAAAACACCTTGGAATGGATATTTTTCAGGGTGAATTGACAGCTAAGCAAGAAAATAAGAAGTTGATTGCGTTTTTTTCTTATGACCCCTTTCAATCCAAGGCATTTTATATTTCATAAATAGTTGTATGCTTATTGCAAAATATTATGACCTTGTGGCTGGGAGAATAGTTTGCTGATACTATACATTTTCACCTCCTAAAAAATTTCCCTCTCACGGGTTTTTTGATTATTTATAAAGATGGTGAAAATTTTCAAATTGATTTATTCAAGATACTGTTCCTTTTAGCCGGGGAACTTTTTTTTTTCACAAATCAATTAAAAACTTTTTTAAAAATACTAAACAACAACATTTTTTTAAAATCTGTGCCCCTAGGGCCCTAAACCACAAACTTATTTTCCCTTTCCCCCTTAAAAAATTAAAAAAATTTTATGGGGAAAATTTATAAAAAATTTTAAATTTAGTTAAAAATAGTTTTGAGCGATTAAAACCCGACAAATTTTTAAAAATGGGCAGGGTTTTTTTGGGTTTTAACCCCGAATTTCCTGATCCCCGCTTTTAATTTAGGTGAAAATCTGCCATAACCCTTTTTAAAAAATTGGCCCATTTCGGCCTTCCGCCCATTTCCCCCGGCCAGCAAATCACTTAAGAATAAAAGCAGTGAGGGGGTGTGCAACTTCATTACTGTGATTTTAAATGGTTGTGTGGCTGTAAAAAATCAAAAATGACCTCTTTTTAAATACATAGAAAAACCCTTCCTTTCAGCATCATTGGTGGCTGTGTCTCATAATAGCAGACTCGTCATTTTTCTCCTGAATACAGCTCATGACCCCATTTTCTCTTTGTTCACAGAACAACTATCTTTTAGCAATAAAACATTAAACATAGGTAAAATTAGGGAATTCAGTTTTTTAATTATTTTTAGGCAATTTTTTTGAAAAAAGTATCTAGTGCTTACAGCCTGGGGGGTTGGGGGGGGGGGGGGGTTTAGGCGGGTGAACACATTCAAAAAAACAGCGGGCATGCCTTTTTGGGAAAAAGGAAAAGTGAAAATATTGTGCTTCCAGACTGCTTTGAAATTTAAATTGAAAGGCCCATTTTTTTAAACTTTTTTGGGCCAAAGTTTTAAGGGGTTAAAAATTTCCCTTGTAATTTTTGAGAAGGCCCTTCCTTTAAATATTTAGGTTTAAATAATTTTTCTAGTTAACTCCGGTTTTAAAATTTGAAATTGGGGCAAAACCCCCCTTTTTAAAATTAAATCCCATACCCCCCAAAAATTTAAATTTAAAGGTTTTTTTTTTTTTTTTTCATTTTTGTGTTTCCCAGTTTTTTGTGAAAAACCCTTTTTTTTGGGTACTTACAATGGGAAATCAGAACTTTTTTTTAGTCCCTTTCGGGTGTATTTAAAAGGGTTTAAAAAACCCAAACCTTTTATTATCCAACACACTTTAAATGGGTTTTTTTTCATTTTGGCGCACCATTTTTTTTGGGAAAGACCCATCTTGTACTTATAAAACCATACAGAAATTTCATTAATTGCTGTTGAATTTCTTAGGTGCAAAAACCACCTATTTTTTAATTATTTAGTACAAAATTTAAAATTTTACATTTTTTCCCACTTTGGGCGCAACCCAGTTTTTAATCAAAAAACCCACTTTGGGAAACTTAAAATAAGATAAAAAAATTTTCCAAAATAAACCCAAAGGGTGAAATTTCAAAAGGGGGCAAAAACCCCCTTTTATTATCCCTTACACATTTTTAAAAATGGTTTTTTTTTAAATTTGTGCCCACCTTTTTTTGTTAAAAAGCCCCATCTTTTATTTTTAAGTAACCATCCCAAAAAATTTGCTTTAATTTTTGTTTTATTTAAAAATTTTGCAAAAACCCCTTTTTAAGTATCAAAACAAAAATTTAATTTAACGTGTTTTTCATTTTGGGCGCGGGCCCAGTTTTGTTCAAAAAACCCCATTTTGAATTTACAATAGGATACAAAAACTTTTTCAGTAAACCGCAGGGTATTTCATAGGGCAAAAACCACCTTTTTTTTCCGTTTTACATTTCAAAAAAGGTTTTTTTTTTTAACTTTTGGGCGGCCCATTTTTGTTCGATAACCACCTTGTTTTTTTAAATTTTTAATACAAAAATTTTATTCAAGTGTTGGTGAAATTTTCTTTGGGTTTGAAAAAAACCACCGTTTGGGGTTATCTGTAAAACTTTTAAAATACCTGTTTTTGTACTGTTTCGGCCCCTATTTTTTTTTCCCAAAAACCAAACGGCAGGACAAATTTGTTTTGTGGGAAAATTTGTTCCTTTTTCTCACTGCTGAAAAAAACCCCAAAATTTCCCTCACCTTTAACTTTTGAAATGGGTTTAAATTGCCCCTTGTTTAAAATTCCATTTTTGGGGCGCAATAGCGCACTTGAGTAAATTTTTTTTGGGAAAACTATAAAATTCCGTGTCCAAACTACCCTTGTAAATCCCTGGGACTGGGAAAGGGAAAGTCACTGTTGATTTTTGTCTTAGGGTTCTTCCACCTACTCTTTTCACAGGTTTTTCCTAAAAAACCATTTCAGTTTCAAAATCCTAGTTGGTCTGGGCAAAAATTAAAAAGGATTTTAAAAATACTTGATTTTTCCATCTTTAAATAAAAAGACTGCCCAAAAACTCTTCCAACTTTCCTTAAATTTTTTATTTTTCCGGAACATGTGAGCAAAATGCAGGGGAAAAGCGGGGCAAAGGGGGGTTGGGAAAAGGGGGAAGGGGTCCCAGAAAGGTTGCCCTTCCAGTGTTTGTGAAAACCCACCCCATCCAAAGGAATCGTCGTTTGAAAAAAACCTCACCCTTTTCCACGCGGGGGCAGGCCCGGGTGAATTTTCAGAAACGAACAGCGTGGGGCCAATCTTTTCCCAATTTTGGTTTAAAGGGAAACCCTTTAAACC
The DNA here is from genome assembly GCA_025379985.1 of Phyllomedusa bahiana. Classification (NCBI taxonomy): domain Eukaryota; kingdom Metazoa; phylum Chordata; class Amphibia; order Anura; family Hylidae; genus Phyllomedusa; species Phyllomedusa bahiana. The sequence continues at coordinate 118,508 of JAODAL010003388.1, read as the reverse complement.
AAAAGTCTTACCCCCCCTGGGGGGCCGGGCCAAAATTCATGGCCACCAAAGGGTTCGTCATCGCTCAACAACCCAAAAATCCGTCCAACATGGGCGAAAGGGGCAGCCCAAATATTTTCAACTTACTTGCCCCCCAGGGGGGTATAAAGGTAAACCCATTTTCCCTTTAAAGGACCTCTTATAAGGGCACCAAAATCGGATGGGTTGCAGACCGGCCCCAATTTAAACAACCCCCTAAAGTTTTAAAGGGGGAGAAGCTTTTTTCCCCTGCCCCTGGAAGGGGCCCCCAGCAACAGGGGGGATAAATAGATTTAAATAAGCTCTTTCAATTTCAAAAAAAATTCCCGGGGAGGGGGCCAACGCCTTCGTGCCTCTTGCTTAAAGCCCCGCTCCGGGTTTGCAGAATGCAAAAGCCAATAAACCGGGGTTTGATATAAAAGGGGGGGCGAAAATTGCGGTTTTCCAATTTGGTCTTTTTCACAAATTTGCTTCGAGCATTTCATCAATGGACAAGGAAAAAAAAGGGGAAAGGCGAAAGGGCCCCCCGCCCAAAAAGGGGGGTCACCAAAAAATTTCCGCTAGTAATTCCCCCCACCAGGATCCAGCGGAAACCCATCCTCGCTTTTCCCCCGGGCAAAAGGGGTCTAGCCCCAACCCAAGGGCCCGGGGCCTTTTTCAGCAACCTCTAAATTCACCCAGCTTTTTAAAAATTCCCGCCTTTCCCCTTAAAACCGATCAAAAAGGCAAGAATTTTAAGTTTAAACCAACCCCCAAAATTTTTAAAGTCACAGGGCAGCGAATGCAAGATTTGAAATGGGCAAAAAACTTGGCCAAAAAACCAACCATCCCAAAAGGGTTTCCCAACCCACGTCACACCCTCTGTCTCCCCCTTTCCTCCTCCGCCACCCCCAAAGGGAATATCCCCCACTGCCCATGTCTCTCAAGTCTTGATCGGGGATCACCCCGCTTCATCTCCCCCTTTCCCGCCCAAAAGTACCACCTCACCCCCAAAGGGGCCACCTCCCCCTTTTCCCCTTTCCAAACCTTTTTTGACGACCTGCACCCGTACCGGCCGTTTAACCCCCACCCTTTCTGTTTTCCGGGTTTTTTGGGACAAAAAACACTTTTAAACCCCAAAACCCACCCAAAGCCCAAAACCTGAATTTGGGGCCACCCTTTCTTGGCCCTTAAAAATTTGCCCCCCCGGGAACCGTTTGGGGACCAAAGGGGGTTTCCCCACGCCAGGCCCTTTTGCCTGCCCCCCAAAACCAGATGCCTACCCAGGAAATTTTCTTTCCCAAAAAGGGGCCACCCCTTTTCTGGGGGGCCAGCCAATGTAAAACAAAAATTTAAAAGCCCCGTTGTCCCAGCCGTGGCCGGAAAATCCACTGCCCACCGACACATAAACTAGAAAACCCCGGCCAAAGGGGTCGCTATAACTCTTTTGACAGCTCACGGGGGAAAACTGGGTGGATTTCTCTGGGGGTGCCCGGTGGCTCCCAGGCTCAGGGGGAAAACCCTCTTAAAAAACCACAGGATGAGGGTTCATTCCCCCCCTCCTCGGTGGCATCCTTAACCAGAAAACCAGCCGTTTAAATTTAAATCCCCCGGGACCTTTCCACACACAGGTTCGGAAAAGCTGGGGACGCTCCCCCCTTTGAACCGAGCCGGGCGGGGGTGACAAGAACCCTTTTGTCCAACCCCGGTAGGGCGATAACGGATCAAAAATTCTGCGGGCCGCCCTTAAAGAATTGTGGGCTAAGCCCATCCCTTGCCTTTCCAATTTCAAAAAACCTTGCCTCCAAAATTTCAAAGCCCCAAACTGGGGTCGGGGCCCCTGCCTGTTTAAAGGGCTCAAATCTGGGGGTTTCCATTTTCCCCTTTGCACCCGGCCTTCGTCCCGCCTGTTTGCGTTGCAGCTGGGGCTCCCCCCCTGCCCAAACAACCTTCTCGGTTTGAAAACGGGGGAAAAGAACCTGGAAAAAATTCCCCCCCTCCATATGCCCAGCATTGGGGCAGGCAGCGCAATCCCAAATTTACGCAGTACGAATGACCAGGGGCCGACAAGCACGGGGGGCCCCGGGGGGTTTTGGGAACCAAACCCGAGAGGGGGGGAGGCAAGGTGAAAGAGCTTCTGCCCCCCAACCCTTTGGGCCATTTTTTTAAAAAAAATCCACCCAAAGGGCAGTGCCAGGGGCCTTTTTCAGCATGACCTTTGGGGTAAATCTTATTTCGGGAACGTCATTGGACACCGAAAAAAACGGGTCCCACCCAGGATGGGAAACGACCCAAAATCAACATGGGGCCTTTCTCCCCGTCGCCTAATCCCCCAAGCCCGCCGTTTCCCTCAGTTTTAAACGGTTTTTTCTTTAAACAGGGTTTTTGGGGCCATTCTAGTGCAAAAGGCCCCCCCCCTTTTGGTGAAACCATCTGGCAAGTCAGGCTATTTAACCTGTGCAAAAAAAAAGGGCGGGGAGGAGTAAGGGGGGTTTTCCCTGGCCCACCGACTTTAACCTTGACGCTCTGCCTTTTCCCCGAATTTGGGGCAAAAAATGAGGTTTTATTTCCTAGTTCCCCCTTTCCGACCCAACTTGGTAACCCCAAGGGCTCCATCTTTTCCCCATGAGTGCTTAAATGCTCCTTTTCCCCAACTTGAACCCCGAAAATTTCCCCAACAAAAATAACAACAGTTATTTGGGGGCCACCCCCGGAAACCCCCCGGGTAATTAAAAAAAAAAACTCAGAAATTTCCTTCCCCCCAAACCCAAATAGGGGAGTAAAATGCGGGAAAGGGAAACCCCTTTTCAAAAGACCACCGGAGAAAAATCTTTTTTGTCGCTTCACATTTTTAAAATGTCCCCGTGGAAAAAACCGTCCCCCGACGTGACAGCTAAAGGACCAAGCTTTACTCAGACCCGCAAAAAGGGCGAACCAAGGGTTAAACCCGGGAAAACCCTTTTTTTAAAACCACCCTTCAACAACGCATTTTAAGGGGGGGGCCGGGGCCACACTTTCAACACCAGAACAGCTTAAGTCATGGGGCACGACTACCCTGCTTTTAAACACGGGTTTTTTTTTGGGGATGTTTTTCCCGGGAAAAAAAATTTTGAATTTTTTCGGGGTTACCCAAAAAAGGATGAATGGCCCGGGGCCGCTTGCCACCCGGGGGGGGTTGCCCCTCCCAAAACCAGCGTCATATCTAGCGGACCCATAAAGGCCACAGCTGGGGATCAAAACAACAAACGCATTTTGGTTTTTTCCACAGAAAATTTTGGATCGTTTGATTTTTCATCAAGATAATAAAAAACAGGCAGGGATCTCTGATGTTTTTTTTGGGCCCCAAAATTGGGGCCGAGGTCACCGTTTATTTTCCCGCCTATTTCCCAATCCTCTTCAAAGGGAAATGGCCCTTTTTTTAAAAACTTTTTTTTAAAATGATCATTTCTTACTGAAATTTTAAAAATCCCGTTTCCCCAAAATTTAAATTTTGCTTTATTTTGTGAAACCTTCTAAAAGATCCCCCTTTCATAAACAAAACCGAAACCAAAACTCCCCTTCCCTTTTTTTAAAAAATTTTTTCCCCAATTTTTCCAAGGGTTTTTGGGTAAAGTTGTTTGGAGAAACATCTAAAAACACCCCTTTTTGGGAACGAAATGGGCTTCTAAGTGGCATTTTTTCCCCTCAAAAAATTTTTTAACAGTGCTGAAAAGTCTTTTTTAAAAAATTTTTTGGGGTAAAGGTGGGGTGGGGAAACAGCTTAAAACCCGGGGGGCCCAAATGGAACAAAATTGGGCTTCTAAGGGGCATTTTCCCTCACAAATTTTTTTTAAAGTGGCTGAGAAGCCTTTTTTTTAAAATTTTTTTGGGGCCCTTTGGTGCGTGAGATAAAAAGCTATAAAATCAGGGCCCTTTTTGGGAACCCAAAATGGCTTCTATGGGGCATTTCTCCCTCCCCAATTTTTTTAACATTTGGTTTGGAAGAAATTTTTTAAAATTTTTTTTGGGGTCATGCTGCTTTAAATGCAGCAATACAAACAAGGTCCAAATTATAAAAAATGTTTTTTTAAAAAACAACATTTTTTTTTCAAAAATTCCCCCAAAAGTGGGCCCCAAAAGGGGTCATTTTTTTAAATTTTGGGGGGGCATTTTTCCCCCGTGAAAATGCAACTAAAAACAAACGGGTCCAAATTGAAAAAAATTTTGGGTTTTTTCCTAAAACAAAAAACTTTGGTTTTTCCCCAAAATTTTGTAAAGAGGGGCTGAGGGGTTTGGGTTTGTCAAAACAGGAATAGGTAGAAACTGTTAATGGTCCATATTGAAAAAATTGTTGTTTTTTGAAAAAATCTTTAACAAAAGCTAGAAAACCCAAAAAAAACCCAACCCAATTTAAAACAATTAAAAAAAAAAGAAAAAAAAGACGGGGGGGTTTTCCCGATCCTTTTTTTAAAAAATGTGTTTTCTAGAAATTAAATACAAAAAAAACTGGAAATTACAAAAAAGCGGGATACAAAAAATTTTTTCTAAAAAGCCCAAAGGAGCCCCAAAATTAAAAATTTTGTATTTTCACCCAGGAATGGGCCAATTTCCATTTCAACAAAATTTTTTGGTTTTAAAAAAAGACCCTTTTTTTCCCCGGCACTTTTTAAAATCGGGGGTCAGACAGGTTTAATGGCCTTGACTGTGTACAAAACAGTTTAGCAAATTGCCCCTTTTTAAACAAAAAAGGTGGTTAAAAAGACTCCTTTTTCCGGCAAAATTTTAAATTTTGGGGGTTCAACGGGTTTTTTAATTTGGTCATTTTTTTGGAACAGAACAGGTTACCCCAATTTTCCCAAATTCAACTAAAATGGGGGGTTTCAAAGACTCCTTTTTTTCCGGCCCTTTTTAATCTTTGGCCAGACTTTTTTAAAGGGTTTTCATTTTCCACGGACGGGTTATAGTCAATGTCCAATTAAAACAAAAATTTGGGGTTGTTCAAAGACTCCTTTTTCCCACATTTTTTAAATCTGGGGGTCAACGGGGTTTAATTTTCTTTACGGGGGCCCGGGAAAAGGTAAAGTCAATGCCCAAATTAAATTTAAAGTGGTGGTTCAAAGCCCTTTTTTTTCCCGGCATTTTTTTTAACCCTTGGGGGTTTTCAGACATTTAAAGGGGCCCAAAGCTGCGTTCCAGGACAGGGATGGGTCAATTTCCATTTCAAGAAAATTTAAGGGGGTTCCCAAATTTCAAAATCCCTTCCCCTTTTTTAATTTGGGGGTGATGAAAGGTTTTTAAAGGGTTCGGGCTTGGAAAACAAACGGGGATATGAAGGGCCTTTGGATTTTTTTTTTCTTTTATTTTTAAAACCCTAAGTTTTTTGCCTAAAATGAAGCACGTACCCTTTTTTGACTGCGTGATTTAATTCCACTTCTCCAGCCCTTTTTGGGTTTTAAGAATAAAGGGGTTTTTTTCCTCTCCCAAAACCCTTTAAGGGCCCAAATCGGGATAATCTATTATCGACAAACAAAACTCTTGAAAAATTGCCGATACACTATCACCATAGTCGACGAAAATCGCCTTTCACTGGGTTATAAAAAATTTTGCATTGGGAGATGTGTCCTGAAAATAATTATTTTTATTGGGAAAAAACCCGGACATAAACAAAAAAAAACCCAATTCCCAAATTTGTTTAAACTTTTATCAGAACACCTCCCTATTTGGGGAAAATTAATACCATTGGGGCCAGGGTAACCCTTTTTGGGCAAGGGTTTCAACAGCTGTAACCCTATGGGGACATCGGAAGGGGGCTTCAACCTTTTTGGGTGAAAATTGTTTCCAAAAAAACTTTTGGGAACCCTTTTTTTATATAAAAATAAAACCTTTTTGAAAACACCAAAACTATGCATTTTTTCCCCCACAAACACACACAAAAGAACACCTAAGTTTTAAACCAAAATAAACTATTAAAAGGGTATACCCCCTTTTCCAAATTATTAAGGTTCTTTATTTTTCAGGCACACTAAAACATTCATTTAATGCCCTTAAAACGGCCGGGGTCGCCCTCTTTTTTTAAAAGTCCCCTTTTATGTATTCAAGAGGGACCAGGAAAAAATTTTACTTTTCTGATTTCAACCCAAAGTTAAAATTGATATACATTTACATATTTTAAAAGGGGTTAAAAGAATTCCCCCCATCCCCCCCCCCAAAAACCCCTTCGGGTTTTGACCAAACAACGGGTAACAAAAATGTCCGTTGAGACAAAAAAAAATTTCCCCCCAACACCCAAAATTAAAAAAACCCTTTTTAACAATTTCCCAAATCCCCAAATTTCTAAAACCTGGTGTCCCCCACTGCACAAATTTGTTTTTTAGTTTTTTTTCAGCATTTTTTGTTTTCAAAAACCCCACTGAAAAAACGAAAAACAAACCCCAAAATTTTAAATATAAAAATGTTCTTTTTGTCCCACAAAAATTTTTTTCCGCTCTTTTTCTGCTTTTCTTTTTTTTAAAAAAACCCCCCCTACCCGGGGCAAAATTTACTAAAAAGGGCCCTTTAAACCCGCTAAAATGTTTTTTTTTGCGGTTTTTAAGGGTTTCGCAAAAAACTGCAAAAGGTTTTTAACAAGGAATATAAATTTTGCAAAATTTTTAAAAACAAAAACCCCCCAAAAAAAACCCCGCTTTTTTGGACAAAAAATGGACTTTAAAAAACTTTTTTTTTGGGTTTTGGTTTTGACAATTTTTTTTTTCCAAATACGTTAGGCCTCCCCCTTAATACCAAATAACCTTTCCCAAATATATTTTTTCGGGAAAGGGACCCTTTCTTAAAATTTGTTTTATGAACCCAAACCAATCACAATACTTGGGGCAATTTTCCATTTTCTCACCGCTTTTAAAGGGCTTTGGAATCCCCGTCTAAAAAAACAATGAAACCTTCAAGGGGAATTCCCCTTTGAAAAGGTTACGGGGCCCAAATCGTAAAAAATCACACAAAATCCTTTACGGCCCCCTTTCACATTTTTGTACTTGAAAATTAAAATTTTGCCTTTTTTCCAAACTGATCATTCGATACCTTTTTTTGGGTTTTTGTAAAAAACCCAAAATCGTTTTTTATATCACCAGCCCCAGATCATTTATTTCATACTTTTTGGTTTTTTAAATTCATAAAAGAAGTCCCTTTTTATTTTTTTTAAAGGGTTTAAAAATTTTATTTTCAAAATTTTATCTTTTTTTTCAAGATTGGAACTGGTTTTACACAAAAAAAAATCCCCTTCCTGAATGAATAAACCCCCAAAAATTTGTAAAGCCCCCCCCCTAAGGAGCTTTTTGATTTTAGTCCCAAAAAAATTTTTAACCCTTTCCCCCCCCAAGTAATAAATTTACCTGGCCAAAAAGGCACTTACAAAAAAGGGGAAAAAAACGTTTTTCCCCCCAAATTCGGAAATTTAAAAAACCACAAAAACCCTGACGGAAAACCCAAACCCCAAAAGCCTCAAAAAAAAAAACCAGCTATATCTACACAGCTCTTTTTTTTTCTGATTGGGTTTCAAAAACCCGTGTAAAAAAAAAATGTTTTTTTCAAATAACCTCCCATTTTTCCCACAAAAAAACGGAAAATTTAAAATTAGCCCCTTGTTCAATTGAAAGGTAAAACCGGGCCAAAAAAACTGGTACAAAAAAAAAAAGAAAATGTAGCCTTAAAAATTTAAAAAAATAAAAATTTAAATTTTAAACAAAAAAAACCAACAATTTTAAAGAAATTCTTTAAACCACAAAATTTTGGGACCTCTTAAAATTTTAAAAACAAAAAAAATTTTCAAGGATAAACAACATTTTAAAAGTAAATTTTTAACCCCGGGTTAAGAGCACAAAAATAATAAACCCCAAAAAAGCGTTTTAAAATAATCTGAAAATTGGACCAAACAAAGCCCCAAAACCAGTATTAAAGGGGATTTTTCCAAACCCAACAAAAATTGATTTTCCATTTTAAGGGGAAAATTTGCCACCCATTGTTTGATATTGTAAATTCCATCTCACCCCAACTAAAAAACCCGGTCCCTTTTAAACCTCACGTTTTTTAAGCAAAGAGTTGTCAAATTTCCCGATTGACTTCAATAAAGTTTTTTAGTACACCCCTAAAAAATATCCCAAACCATAGCGGGAGGGAAAAAACCCTTTTTAAAAAAAATTTGCACATGGTCCTTTTCCTTCTGCCCCTTTTTAAATTGTTTAATTACCTGCATTTTATAAAAAATACATTTCATGATAACATGTCAAAATTTTTAAAAAATTTAGTGTAATGTTAAAAAAAAAAAAAAAAATTTTTATAAATATAAATATATATTTTAAAAATTTTAATAATTTATTATATATAAAATTATATAAAAAACAACACCAAAAAATTTATTTTTAAATTTGTAAGGCCGCACGGGAAAGATCTGAAATTTGCTGTAAAACCCAGCCGGGTTTCCCCGGGAACATGTTTTTTGGAAAACCCCAAACAACCCCCCAAGATAAACCCTTTGGTGGAGTAAAAGGTCGGGAAATAGTGTAAACCGGCAGACAATTGTCCAACTTTAAAAAAGCTGTATTATTAATGGTTTTCCCACCTTTCCCCCTGCGTCGGCCTTTCTTTTGGATAACCCAAAGAGAAAGGGGGTTTCCCTTAAACTCCCCATGGTCCACTCCAGTTTTCCCCCTGGTGTATTTAAGTCAAGCAGCTACTGATTTGGGCGTGGGCTCTTCTCCATCTACCTTTCCCGGTGGAGAGGGTCAAAAACAGGAAGCCAGGGGTTCTGATACCCCGTAAACCCAAAGGGTGCTATGAGGAACTACACCTCTTAATAATGAGGCTCAACGACAGGATTTTGTTTTTTTTTATTTGTTTTCTCTGCATGTATTGCCACCCCCCGTTTTGTTTTTCCTTGGGGCAATATACAAAAGGGAAACGGGGGAAAACCGTTTGTCCCTAAATATCGCCTCTGTCCATGCCGAAAAGGACTTATCGTGATCCCAGAGCTTGCAACCCCCAATATACTGTAAAAAATATAGTTTTTTTAAAGGGGATTATTCGGAGTGAAAAAATCTCTTTTTTCCAGTCCCAGACTTTTCCCAGGGTTCACGCGCCCCCCTTCGGACCATTTCCCAAGCCGGCCCTCTTCTAGGCCCTTTGCCCCGCCCAACCCATGTTTTTCCTGCTGTCCATGTTTCCATCCCCACGCCGGGGGCTGTCAGGGCTCCATGCCATTTTGTCCCCTTCTGCCTCCCATGCCACTTCCTCTCCCTGGCATGCTGGCTCTGTTGTTTTTTCCTGCCCCCTTTAACCTGCTTTCTTCCCCATGCAACCCCAAACCCTCTGTGTCCCATTTTCTGAATACTCACCTATTTGTTTTCCTGTCGGGCTGAAATACCCCCCGGGGTACATCCTGCCTCCCTGGTCCGTTTTAAAGGACAGTGTCCCAAATTTAAACCTGCCCCAATGACCTAAACCCTTCCGGGAAGAAAAGGGAAATTTCCCTGCCCCGCTCCAATTCGGGTAAATTAATGCCCAAATCTGAGTCCTGTTTCACGCTGCGGTTTTTCTGTTTTTCCTGTTCCAAAATTAAACCACCTTTGTTACCCTTCAAATTCCCCCGGGTTCCCACTAATTATTTCCTGTTTTTTAACCATAATTTTTCTCCCAAATTTCAAAAACCGCCGGGGCCCCTTTTTCCCTACAACTACAGCTGCTGTGACCTGTCACCGCTACCAGGGGCCCTTTTCCCTTTCCCTTTTCCTACAACTCAAACAAATTTTCGCAGGGGCCCCCAAGGGGATCCAAAATATCCCCGTTAAACCCTGTCATTCCCCCCCTTTACCTGTAGAAACCCAAACAGGCCCTGGCCGTAAATTTGACTGAAGTGGATCAGTTCAGCATAGAAATACGGTTTCTTTTGTTGAGTGTTCGCAAAGGCAAATGTATTTCTAAATACAATCATTCCTGAAATAAAGCTTAGACGAAACCTTTTTATACCGGGCCGCGCCTAATTCTTTATCTATTTTTTTTTCAGTAAAAGTAATGTTATTAAAATTTTTAAGACTGAATCAAATTATTCCCAAAAAAAAACATGATAAAAACTAATTTATGTTTGATAAATTGAAAACCCTGTATTTCGGGGAAAGGAAACAGTGGGGAAAAAAGAAATTGCCATGGAAACAAATTACTGTCATCATCTCCGAAATGTTGAAAAGCAAAAATAGAATCTCCTCGGGAAAATGCTTTTAAAAAATTGCATGACGAAAAAAGGGGTATTTCCGGGTTGAGGGTTTGGCCAAAGCCCCTTGCTCCCCTTTTTTTGGGAAAAAATAACCCAAATTCAACTTCCCCTTTCAAAATTTTGAAGGGAAACCCTTTTCCCCCAAATTTCTAATTAAATTTCCCCCTTTTTTTTTGGCCTAACCCTTTGATTTCTAAATTTTGTTTTTTTTGGGTTTTTTCTTTTTGGGACATTTTAGGCACAACACAAATTATGCTCGGGAAAGGGGTCTTTCTGTTCCCTTCCCTTTGCCCTTTTTTTGGATGCATTCGGCTGAAAATTACCCCCCCATTCCCCAAAAAAATTTGAAAAGCGGGAAGGTTTTTCAACTCCCCGGAAACGCTTGGGCGTTTTTTCCAAGGGGAGCCAGATCAAACGGAGATATGAGCAGAGATCTTAGTAGGAAACCCGAAGTTCTATTAATCTTAATACCGTACAACTGTACAGTTTACTACTTGGTCAGTGATTCAATTTTTAGAATTTCTGTTTTTTATTCTATTCAGAAGAGATTTCATTACACCTGTTTCTGGAAAATCTGGCAGACAACAAGCACAGCGGCTCAGCAATGAGCAGTGTTACCTTATAGCACTGAGGCCCTGTGTTTGAATCTGCATGAAATTTGTATTCATAAGCTGCAATATGAAAAAAGTCCTACAAGATTCTTGATCATCGCATTACAATTATCCTGTGATCAAAAACCTTGTAGGCATTGATTGGTCACTCATGACACGCTCTCCTCCTTACTGTCCAAATCCAACCTCACTACCTGTAGTCTTGACCCACTGCCATCCCACCTCATCCCAGACCTCAGTGCTTCTATCATCCCAGCCCTCACCCATCTCTTCAACCTATAAATAACCTCTGGCATCTTCCCTTCCACTTTTAAACATGCTACTATCACTCCAATCCTAAAATAACAACCCTTGACCCCTCTTCTCTGTCCAACTATCGCCCCATCTCGCTGCTCCCTTTTGCTTCCAAACTCTTTGAGCAGCACGTCTATCTTCAGCTGTCCTCCCACCTCTCCTCCAACTCTCTTCTTGACCCACTACAATCTGGTTTTCGACCCCACCACTCTACCGAAACCGCCCTAACCAAAGTCACTAATGACCTAGTAACTGCTAAAGCCTCATGCCACTACTCTGTGCTCCTCCTCTTAGACCTGTCCTCTGCCTTTGACACTGTCGACCATTCCCTCCTGCTACAAATCCTCTCCTCCCTCGGCATAACAGACTTGGCTCTTTCCTGGATCTCCTCATACCTCACTGATCGGACTTTCAGCGTCTCTCATTCTCGCTCCACCTCCTCCACCCGGCCTCTCTCTGTCGGTGTCCCCCAAGGGTCAGTTCTGGGCCCACTACTCTTCTCTATCTACACTCTTGGTCTCGGTCAGCTCATAGCCTCACATGGCTTTCATTACCACCTGTATGCTGATGATACCCATCTCTACATCTCCGGCCCAGATGTCACTTCTTTACTCTCCCGGATCCCTGACTGTCTGTCCTACATTTCCTCCTTCTTCTCATCACTTCTCCTATAACTATATGTGGAGAAAACAGAACTCATCATCTTTCCACCATCCAACTCTACCCTGCCCCTGATCTCTCTATTACAGTCAACGGCTCTACACTCTCACCGGTCCCGCAAGTCCGCTGCCTTGGGGTAATCCTAGACTCTGCTCTATCTTTAAAACCACACATCCAAACCCTCACCTCTACCTCCCGCCTCCACCTGAAAAACATCTCTCGCATCCACTCATTCCTCAACTATGACACTACAAAAATGCTGGTCCATGCCCTTGTCATCTCCCGCCTAGACTACTGCAACATCCTTCTCAGTGGCCTCCCAGCTAGCACCCTCGCTCCCCTCCAATCCATCCTTAACTCTGCTGCCCGTCTTATCCACCTCTCTCCTCGCTACTCCTCTGCCTCTCCCCTCTGCCAATCCCTTCACTGGCTTCCCATTGCCCAGCGAATTCATTTCAAGCTACTAACCATGACCCACAAGGCTCTCCATGACCTCTCCCCTCCATACATCTCTGCCCTAATTTCCAAATATCTCCCCCCATGCACTCTCCGCTCCTCACAGGACCTTCTCCTCTGCTCTCCCCTTATCAGCTCCTCACACAACCGTCTCCAAGACTTCTCCCGTGCTTCACCCACACTCTGGAACTCACTGCCCCAACACATCAGACTCTCCTCCACTTTCACCAGCTTCAAAAGCAACCTGAAAACCCATTTCTTCAGGCTTGCCTATAACCTTCACTAAACTTGTCACTACTTCCTCCACAGACTTGTCTGCCCCTCACCTCCTGTCTCTTTCCCCCTCCTTGTAGATTGTAAGCCCTCGCGGGTAGGGTCCTCTCTCCCTCTGTCGTGCCAATTGTCATTATCCCTTATCACTGTACTCGTTTGACTTATGTAATGTATGTAACCCCCTCAAATGTACAGCGCCTTGGAATCAATGGCGCTTTAAAATAAATAATAATAATAATAATAATTATAATAATTGATATCAAACAAATTCCATTGTTTAACAGAACCTTGGTATACCATAACTATCGATCGGTGAGGCTGGCCATTGCCAGACATTGGAAATCCAATAATCCCCCTTCGGTTTTAGAGGTCTCTGAAATAGTGTCTATTAACTGTATATATGAAAAAATATTGGCATATCGTGCAGGCAATGCTTCCAAATTGTTTTCATTGTGGTCCTCTTGGATGGATGCCAACCCTTCTCTGAAAGATTGATTTCCCTTTGTAAACCTTCCTCTTATTTTTCAATGTGGGGTGACTGGCATGGTACTGACCTGCTATCCTGCTATGTGAAACCCCCCCCCCCTTTTTCTCCTCCTCCTTCTTTCCTCCTCTATTAATGGTTCACCTATTATTTCTCGAGGTATTCAATGTTCTTTTTTTACATGTTAATTGTTCTAGACCAGTGTTCCCCAACTCCAGTCCTCAATGCCCACCAACAGGTCATGTTTTCAGGATCTCCCACAGAATGCACAGACAATGATTAAATCACCCGTGCAGAGCTCTTAACGGCATTATGGGCCCCCTGGCATAACACTCTAGTGGGCCTTGCCCAAATACATGACATCACACTAGGCCATGCCTCTAGCCACCCCAAAGCACAACCATATTATCACGCCACTTACTGTATGTCTGGACACCAGCAGCCTACAAGACTATCTGGCAGGGCAGGGAGCCTATAGCTCCTTTCTCCACCCTGGCTTTTAACTGTTTGCACATCAAAAAAACACAGTTAAATTCCTGAGGCATACATATATGCACCACCTGGGGCCCCCATACTTGTGGGGTCCCTGGGCAACTGCCTAGTGTGCCCAATGGAAAAGATGGCCCTGCACCCGTGCAATGTTAAGGAAAGCCAGAAACAAGACAAACTTGAGACATAACTTTCAATGTGCAATATATCTCTTTACTTGTATATATCAACGTATGCTGTATACCATCCAGAACAACAGTCCCGATACAGACTATAATCGCAAATCGATTCAAAGTAGATGGGCAATACTTAGCTGCATTCAGCTTAAAGTTAGATCATAGTAGATCCAGCAAGGAGCTGACAGGGCATGCCTGATGAAGGAAACTGGGTGTTCCGAAACGTCGCTCGCTTGGTAGCGTGGAGAGTGGATACGCACCTGTCAGCTCCTTGCTGGATCTACTATGATCTAACTTTAAGCTGAATGCAGCTAAGTATTGCCCATCTACTTTGAATCTATTTGCGATTATAGTCTGTATCGGGACTGTTGTTCTGGATGGCATACAGCATACGTTGATATATACAAGTAAAGAGATATATTGCACATTGAAAGTTATGTCTCAAGTTTGTCTTGTTTGTGAGCTGAAGGGGAAGACAAGGAGGTTCCTTGATTGAGGCTACACCTGGGCAATACTGATAATTTATTGCAAGTTCACTGTGGCACACTATTGTGATTTCAAAGGAAAGCCAGAAAAATGATCTATTGGTGGGCCTTGAGCATTGAAGTTGGGGACCCCTGTTCTAGACAACTTTGTACTGCCTTACACATCATTATGTGCAACTCCCAATTTACTGTCAACACTACAAAGGTAAAATATTGCCACTGTCTTTTTGCTCTAATAATTGATATTTTATTGTCATGCATATCCTATGTTGTTGATATGTTTTGTTGATTCAAATAAAAACTTATTGATGAAAAAAACGCTTGTAGGTTCTGCTAAATTGTGTGCACATTTATTAGACAACAGAGTATTTTGGCCATATCATCATTTGTATGCATGTTTTCTAACTCCAAGCTGTATAAACTTGAAAGCTTATTGAGTGAAGTATATTAGGTAATGTATATTTGTGCAATGAGTCAGGTTGTGAGCTATGGAGATCAACACCCTATCAAGCTGTGCAGAATTATTAGGAAGCTTGTTTTCTTCTGGCAAAATAGGACAAATTAGGGATTTAGGACGACATGCATGAAATTTGGCATTAACACGCCAAATTTCATGCGCATTATACAGGCATAGAATGTGCCTGATTTATGAACTGCCCTACAACGGGTCATATATCAGGCACATTCTAGCGCTGGGGCGACATATCTGGCTCAGATATACCACTTTGAAAGTGGTTTACCTGTTCCAACTGTAACGCCCAGAAATGCCGTAGCGAAGCTACAAATATGTAACTTTGCTACAGTTCTAGTGCGCCCCGCCTCTCGCAGACGCTATGTAACGTGCCCCGGAGTGACGTGTGGGAGATTTAAAAATGTATGAACGGGGCTGCTCCTGATATCGGGCTGTAAAGATGCCAGATATCTGGCGCAGCCTCATTCATACATGCCACCCTTGATGACTCTGAAAAGTCAAGTCTTTGAGTGGGATGCAGCAGTCTTGAAATTCTGCCTTCCAACATAGAGGTCCTAGGTTCAAATCACAGCAGGAGCCAAACATATGGATTTTTTTTTTTGTCTCAATGCTCCTACCTGATTGAGGTTTCTTTTTTTTATTTATTTGCACTGCTTGACTAATTACTAAGGAGCACAGAGGACAGGAGTAGAATTACAGCAGTGAGTGTGTGATTACTAGGCAGGGAAGAGACTGACAGTAGTTGCCTGAGAGGAGAGGTGATTTCTAAGCATGTGCAGCCAGGACTGAGGAGCTCTCATTACTAGTCGTATCCACTGGTGTTTTGCCAACTGTTTTTGTGGGTCCAATACGGCTTTAAAGAAGGCAACATCCAATGCTTTATTTACTTTATTATATGAGTAACTCAATGATTACATAAAACTACATGAAGATAGTGTGATATTGTATATACTTTTGCATAACATAGATTATAAAGGCAAGGCATGCATAATATTGGTTACAAAGGCAAAGCACGCATAATATGGATTACAAATACTTACATCACATCTATATATGGGTCAAAGCTTCATCAGGCATCTTATAAGCATCATCTATTGGCATCAACTGGTAAACACGAACCAGCGAAGATAGAGAGATAATCCTGAGATCAACACCGTGCACGGGTGCCCCCATATACAGGTCCAAGCTTCACCAGGCATCTTATCAGCATCATCTATCTGTAACATCAGCTGGGAGAAGGGGCCAGCGAGATAGAGAGATCTACCTGGGATCCACACTGTGGCGGCGAGGCGTCCCTCTATAGCCCACAGGTACAGCTACTTCTAATTTCGCAGCAAACTTTTCCCAGCTTATATCTTACTTGAAATAAATGCCTGCGTAACCAAGTGTTACGCAAGCCGACAGATCAGTACTTTTCCAGTATAAGGCCTTCCTCCTTCGAATGGCCAGTTCTTAAGAGGTTAACCTGGCACTGGAAAAAAAACCATGACTAGATGCTGTACACCTGGGTTCCATGATTTCCCTCTAAACATCGCTGGGTAGTAATTCTTTACACCAGCACAGAGCTATGTGGCTACTCAGTACAACGTTCCCACAACAACAAAGTCATGTGAGAGACCCTGATAACAAACCTCTGTGTCAATATACTGTTTCTCACTAACATTTATCAAGCGCTAGCAAAATTACAGCTTAAAGACTAGCGATTATCATCTATAATTCTTAAAGTGATACTGTCAATATGGATTCCGGATGGTCAATAAATCTCTTAGCACTACACCTGGGGATGACCTGTACAATATGGATCACTATGGGAGCAGCTAAAACAAAAATGTTACATAATTTTTAATTATGATGAAGGGTGAAAATGTTTTATGTAATTTGCAAGCTTCTCAAGTCAATATTACTTTGTGGCAAAACCCCTTTAAGAAACTGAAAGACTTAGGATGTGGCTGTTATTAAAAAGAAAGGTGGTTGTATTGGTCACTGATGGAAATGTTTATTTGTAAATTTTTAGTTGTTTCTTTGCTATACTTAACAGATAACATTATGCAAGCGAAATGTGAACATGTAAATTTTTTATTTAGTTGCATAATAACTCTGCACACTAATAGTTACCCAATAATCAAACACACGTAGATATTCTCCTAAGAATGCCAAAACCTTGCCTTTACTTTCTCATATATTCAGGTTTGAGGTTTATTAACATTTTTGATTTACCAACAGCACTGTAGTTGTTCAATAATAAAATGAATCAGCAAAAATAGAACTTTTGGATTTGAAAACCGTCTGAACACAACCTTACACATAGACTTTAATAGAAAATCCGTGCAGCAGTCCACACTGAACTGATTTTCTGCCAGACATTTTTTTTACACTGTCGGCGTTCCAAAAAACATAGAACATGCTCAACCTTCCACTCGGTATTCGGACGGAAGATATACATGTCAGTGGTTGAGGGGGACGGAGAATCTGCAAACCGCACGCAGAACCATCCCCCAAAACCATGCAAAAGACAACAAAATGCCAGTCAGATTCTTTAATCAGAATCCAATCGTCATTTTGACACTCCCATGTGAATACCCCCTTTAGGTAGCACAAACAGGAATCCCAAGTTCTTGATAATAAATTAGGTAGGACAGAGAAACACAACCTTCTGGAGTTATGGGATTGGAGGGGTAGCTCCCTTTATTTATAACAAAAAAAAGATGAGAGAAAATATTACCCCCATAGTTTGCACCAATCAGAATACAAACCAGCAAATAAGAGATACCTATACTATGCATATATTAGTAAAAAATAAAAGCTCATCCTTATGTAAAAAAATTTTCCCAAAGCTCAAATTGGCATGTCTCTTCAAATAATTTTGGGCATTAAAGCCAAATTTTTTGGGAAAAGGGTACATTATCCCTTATAAACAAAAACATGGCTAATATGTTTTTAAACCCCCTTTATTTTAACTGCTAGCTTTCACAATTTTTTGTCAACTTAAAATTAACATAATTACTATTTCGGTTTAAAGTTTTCAAAAAGTTACGGGATACCTTGCACTGGTGAACCAAGTCATGTTTTATTCATGCATATAATAAGTACATTACTTTAATCATAAATTCGGACCTGTCTTAAAATTTTGGGGATTTTTTTTGCTAATATCGTTTTCTATCACCTTTTTAAATTTCCTAGATAAGAAAAAGGGTTGGAGATTTTTAGCAAAAAAAACACATTTTTTAGTAGTTTTATTTAAAAGGAATTTTTATAAGCTTTCCCTGTTTTTAAAAAGGGCATTTCCTCCCAATTTCTCTAAACTTTCCCCCCCTTTCTCAAAACAAAAGGCCTTTTGCTCCTGAAAAAAAGGTTTGCACACAGCCAAAAAACAGTGTTGGGGAAAGGTTTTAAAAACGGGGAGTATTTTTGAGCGAGGACAATCTGCAGTTGGGTTTTTTTTTAAAATAATTTGTGTTTTTTTAAAATTTGTTGGAAAATTTTTAAAGTTTTTGAGGAGACTTTAGATTTGGGGAGTTTAGAGGGGGGACAAAAAGTACTGTGAATTATTAAAATTTTTTTTTCATATATCTTTTTGGAAACACCCAAAAATGGGGTTCCATGTTTGAAAAGCTGTCCAGGGGCACAACCTGTGCAATGTATGCCATCCTTGGCAATTTTTTCCGGGGGGGCATACGGGCTGTGCAGGATTGTGCACACTGCACATTTAGAAGCCCGAATCCCGGGACCCAAAATAGCAAGTGGCAAACCGAAAACCATTGCCAACTTGGGGCAAACCCGGGCGGGCCCACTGAGAAATCACTCGCAGGTGTAGATGCGGGGGAAGGGTGGAAAGCTTTGGAGGTGCAGTAAAAAGGGGCAGCTAAAAGGGGTAACAGTCAGAAAAAAGGGTAAGGGAAGAGTGTCGGGGAGGCTGGCCTGTTTCGGGGTACACCCCAACAAATTTTGCAAAATTGGGCCCAAAATGAGGGGGGTATATCGGCTCAAAACAGCATTGTTTGCAGCAAGGAAAATACCCCTTTTTCTGCCGGAAAAGGATTGGGGGAATAAAAAAAGGGGAAAAGGTCAGGCAAAGACGGGTTTCTAGTGGGTTGGGGACCCCTTTTGGGGTGGCAAAAGACAGGGCAATCTGCCAAAAAGCCCCGAGATCTCAAAAACAGTGGGGTTTGTTTACCCTGGGGCCCCTTTTTCGCATATCGCGGATCGGTTGGACAGATTTCAGGGGGGGGCCCTTTTGAAAAATCCAGCGGGTCATGGTTCCACTTTGGGCCCAAAAGACAAATTTTGGGGAAAGGTGGAGGGGCCTTAAAAATGTTTTCCCGGGGACTTAGGCCAAAAGCTCAAGGAAAAGGACCTCCAGTTAATATTTTTCAAAAAAATTAAACCTTTTTCCCCGGGGGCCCACCCCCAAGGGGCCCAAAAAGGGAGTTTAAAAAGGGGTTAATAAGTGCCAAAAAAATTGGTGTGGGAAAAAGGGGTTTTGGGGTTTTTTTTTGGAAAAACGGGCTGATTTCCCTTTCTTGGCTACAGACCAATGCTGGGGACGGGCTGCACCTAAATGGGGGGGGGCACTGTATTTGGGGGCAAAATGGACAGGAAGTTGAGGAATATTTAAACAGGGGGTGGGGGAGGGTAACACCATATAGCATCAAGAAAGTGAAGAAGGAGCTGGGGAAATAGTAATAAAAAACGGGGGTTGGTTTTGGGGGGAGGGGGGTAGAATAGTTTTAAAAAGATTTAGGAGAAAAGGGAAAAAAAACTGAAAAAAAACTCTAAATTGCATGCTGACCAATTTCCAGGGAGTCTGGGCCAACAAAATAAATAAAATAGGGGGGGGACTAATAGCCCAAAAAAAATATGACAATTTTGGGGTAACTGAGACAAGGCTGGGTGAGAAACTACGACTGGGCCCTTTAAAATTAAGGGGACAGTCTATTTTTGGAAGGGATCAAAAAGACCGGGAAAGGGGGGGGGAAATTTAAAGTCTCTATGTTAAAAAACCCGTCTAAAGCCCCAAAACTTTCGGGAAGATATAGGTACAGGGGAATGGAAAAAGGGGGAATCAATTTTGGGGAAATAAAAAATAGGGGGAACAATAACAATAAAAATACAAAAAAGGGGTCTGCTATAGGCCCCCAAAATTTTAACCTAACCCATGGAAGATGTACCCCAGGGAAATAAAGATGCGGCTAAAAAAAAAAGGGTTATTATTTTGGGGGACTTTTAAAAATATCCAGACAAATTAAATTTGGGGAAACTGAAACCTGTAGCCCAAAAAAAGGAAACAAATTTTTTTTTCAATAACAAAAGATAATTACCTTTTTCCAAAAGGGCAAGGAAAACCCAAAAAGAGGAAAACCCTTTTAAACTTAATATTTTACAAATAGACCCCACAAAAGTAAAAAAAGGTTCAGGTTGACGGGCCCCCTAGGGAAAAATTTACCTTTTAATATTTAAAAAATTTTCCCTTTTTCCTTTTAATAGAGGTTTTTTTTTTTTTTTTTCAAGGAGGGCCACAAAACAACTGAAAATTTTTGGAAGGCTAATTTTTATTGCTTGGGGGGGCCTTTTTTCCCAAACCGTTTTTGACTGGGGAAAAAAGTTTTAAATATGGCAGAACAAAAAAATAAATAGGGTTTTTTAAAAAAATCCTAGGCTACCGCTGTGTAGAACATAAACCCTTTTGGGGTTTGAGATGGGGGAATTTATTCTAACAAAGGGGGAATTCGTTAGAATTTCAGGGAAAACCCTTTGGTTCTGGAAAAGAAGTCGAAGTTTTGGGGGACTTTGGGGGGAACGAAGGGGTGCTTTTGATTGGTGAAAAAAAGGCGCCCAGCACATGGGGTTAAAAAATGGGGCAAAGGCCCTGGGAGGAAGGGCATAGGGCCCGGGAAGGACATGTTTTTGAGGATTGAAAGGGCCCAAACAGAGGACCGGCCGGGGGAAATTTTTGTGGGGTCACCGGGGACTATTAAGTCCCCCGGGGGGGACGCGGGGGGCTCACCCCACCCCCTCACTTAAATGATTTAGGGGAAGGGGTTTTGGGGCGGCTGATTGGGAAAAGCTCTTTTTTGAAGAAAAAGGGTTTTTATACAGCGATTTTTTGGGGGGGGGGTCCACTTTCTCAGAGACCTTTTTCTCTTAACGTTTTAAATTTCTGATTTTTTTGAGGTATTGGATCTAAGTCCAGTGTGGGGTCCCCAAGCAGCGCGAATTTCATTTTTATGCAAACTGGGTCACAGAAATTGAATATCCAAAAGGGGGATCTAAGCCTTTTCCCTTTTGTTTCATTTAAAAGAAACAGCTTTTTTACAATACAAATCCCTTCTTTTTTGGGCTGCTCTTTTCTTTTGGCAATTTCACCCAGGGGTTAATTAGCGGTTTTTTTTCTGCTGTGGGAAAAAATAAACCGTCTTTCACCGCCAAAAAATAAATTTTTCCTGAGCCTAATTCACAACAAAGGGTTTTTAATTAAAATTTTTTTTCTCTTGTTGTCAGCGTAGAAAACACCCTTGTAAACGCTAAAAAGTGGTATTTTTGGTTGCTCAATTTTTGGGGGCGCTTTTACATCCAGGGGTTATTAAGCTTTGTTTTTCTGCTGTGGTGACAAAAATAAACCGTCTTTCACCCCCAAAAAAAACTTTTTTCCCTGCAGCCTAATTCACAAGCAAAGGTTTAATTACAATTTTATTTCTTTGGTTAGCGAGAAAACACCCATTGTAACCGCTAAAAAGCTCGAGTTTGTGGTTGCTCAATTTTTTTGGCGAATTTAATCCAGGGGTTAATTAAGCTTTGTTTTTCTGCTGGGTGACAAAAAAAACCGCTTTCCCCGAAAAAAGTACATTTTTCCTGCGCCTAATTTACAACGAAGGTTAATTACAATTTTTTCTTTGTTGGTAGCGTAAAAACACCCATTGTAAACCTACAAAGCTCGTAGTTTGGGGTGCCAATTTTGTTTGGCGAAATTTTACTCCAGGGTTAAATTAAGGGGTTTTTTTTTCTGCTTGGTGACAAAAAATAAACCGTTTTTCACCGCCAAGAAATACATTTTTCCTGCCCCTAATTCACAAGTAAAGGTTAATTACAATTTTTCTCTTGTTTGTAGGGTAGGAAAACACCCTTTGTAACACCTTCAAAGCTCGGTTTTTTGGTTGCTAAATTTTTTTTGGGGAAATTTACATCCAGGGGTTAATTAAGCTTTTTGTTCTGCATTTTGTACCAGTAAAAAAAATTTTGTTTTTTCACCCCCAAGAAAAATTCTGTAGCAAATTATATCCAAGGGTTTTTAAAAGCCTGTTTGTGCTTTATATTCAGTAAAATCACAGAGTTTTAAAGGCAACTAAAGAATTTTTTCCTGCCCATTTGTGGAGCGAAAATTTATTCAAGGGGTTACCCAAGCTTTTTAGGGGGTTCTTTTGGAGTCAAATACGGGTTTGTATTACAAAACAGATATCTTCATAAAAACAGTGTCTGTACTTTTTAAAACAAACAGTATTCAGACAGAGAGGTGGCAGGCTCTTTCCCCTGCGGGGGCAGGGGGCAAAACATTCCGGCCCAGGTCCAGCACGAAAGGGGGACTCGCGAAGGGGTCCCCTGGGGGAGGCCAACTCCGCTGTCATTTAGGGCCCGTGTGTTTTCACAACCCAATGGTTTTTGATTGGTTGACTAGTCATCCATTTTCCCCCAGATGACATTAAAACCCCAGCCAAAGTGGGTGGGAACGTCAGACACAAACCCTTTTTTGCAGGGGGCCCGGGGGGGTAGGGGCCCTCCCCCTTTCCCTAAACCCGCCCTGTCCCATGGGTTTCCCTCCCAAGATTCTTTGTGTTGGGGACAGCCCCACTATATGGGGGTAAACAATTTAGGAGGGCGTCGCAGCTTTTGGGGAGCGAAAAAATGGGGCCCCAATATCCCCGTTTTTGAGTAGGCGGCAAAGTAGATGGAATGGCATGGGAGGATTTTTTGGAGGGCGCCCTGCATACTAAGACCTAGAGGACAAAAGGACATGAAACACAAATAGATGATGAGTAGCCGACCGCCACGGGGACCCGGGGGGTGAGGCAAGGGCTCATCACGTCAGGAGAAGAGGGCGACGGGGCGCGTCAGGCAGCGGCGCAGCCCGCAATGGGTTGTGGGCCGTGCTTTAGCAGGATAGCACATGTGAGGTCGGGGGCCAAGCGCCACGGGTAAAAAACCCCCTTCGCAGGGCCAATAAAGTAGCACACAGGGGCTCAGCGAGGCAGCGGCGGGGAGTAGTCAAACCGTGGGGGGGGGCGGTAAAAAACCATACTCGGCGGTGTGGAAATTTTTGTTAAGACACCGAGGACCGAATATGGGATATGAGAATCTGTGGGGGAAATGAAGCGGGCCCGGGGGCTAAACGTTGGCACCACGGCCCTGCGTCAACACATCAGGGTCACCATCCCGGGGGGCCTGGGAGAAACGTGGGGTCAGTGTGGTGGGCCATCCTGCCGCCGCGCAACAGCAGCGCAGCAGGCCCAGTGGCACGCATCCATTGCAGCCGTCAAGGCTCCACACCTCTGCAAAGGGGCGTTTCTCTTTGGGCATCATCTCCCCCCCCAAAGCTCCCGGCTCCTCGCTACTCATGGCGCCAGCAGTTTCAAGCGGGCCATTGCAAAGAGACAACAGTATACGCCCAAACCCTAAAAGGTACAGAACTGACATTCTCCTGTCCAAGTTTTTGGTGCGAAGTCCCTCCCCCTTTTCCCAAAAGGTGGACTCTGCACCGTTCAGAGAACTAATGGCTTGGCCCAGCAGATGGGAGACCAAGCCGTAATTTCTTTTCCAAAAAGGCATTTAAACCAGCACTTCAAAAATATGTAAACAAAAGGGTGGGCCAGTCCTTGACTTATCTTTTTTTTTTTCCAAGGAGCACGGCGGCGCGGACGTCGGGAGCTGTAACAACAGTCGGGGGGCCCAGTCCCTTTTCCTTTACCCCCCACGGGGGGGAATATTTTCCCCTTCCCAGGGAAAACCCCAAACAACTTGGGAACAGGAGACGCCGGTTTTCCCCTTTCCACTTTAAAAAAACTGCGGCCCCCTCCCCAATTTTCCCCCCCTCCTCCTCCACCACCCCACCATCCCAACCTCCAAAAAGTACGGGCCCCATCATCCCAACTTTTTAGGGCACAGTGGGGGCCCACGCTTTTCCCCACCGGGCCCTTGCCTGGGGAAACAAGTAAACACAGGGGGGGAACCCTTTTCCGCGTCTTTGCAGCAAAAAAATCGATGTTTGGCTTTTTTCCGGGCCCCAACCCTTGCAAATGGAACAATGGGGGGAGGGACAAGGGGAGGAACATGGTGCCCCGGGCTCCCCTTTAAAAGGAGGGTTTTGGCCCCCTGCCCCCTGCAAGGCGCACGTTTTCCCAATCGGGTTTGTAAAAAGGGGGTTCCTGAAGTCTTCCACCGAAACTTCAGAAGATTCTGAAAATGGCCAGGAAACTGTGCATGCACTTCATCCTTTCCTACAAAGCCAGGAACACCCTCCTAAATTTTGGGCAGGGGCGGGAAAGCCCCCCCAACACACTCTGATTGCGATGTTTCCACCCGTTCCCCCCAACCCTTTTCCCACATGTGGAAACCAAACTGTATAAAGGGAAAAAGGGCCATTAACGATTTTTTGTTTGGTTTCCAGGCAACAGGGGGTTACCCCCTTTTTGTAACTTTGTGTCACCCAAAGGGGGCCAGGCTCATGCGTAACCACCCCCGTTTTGTTGGGGGGGCCATTTCAGGGGCCTTTGTTATTTGTCAGTCCCCAAAGGACTACGGGGATAAATAACGTCAATTCCACTGTTTCCATGTCCTGGAACAGATCGGGAAAAAATCTGTTGGGCAGGGGACTGGGGGACGTGGGGATTTACATCTCAGGGCAACATGAGTCCGGGTGGGGCCTTAAAATTTGGAGGAGGAGGACATTAAAAGCGGGAAGCATTGTTGGTGAAAGGGAGTGGTTTTTTCCCTACCCAGGGACAAAGGGGAGGAGCAGGGGGCGCTGGAGGAGGTAGATGGGATGAGGAAGATGGGGCGGGTGACCCGCAAGCACGTGGCAGAAATACAGGGGAAAATTGGAGGCAGGGGCCCCCCGGGAAAGTCACTTGGGGCAGTTTGGCCCGCAGCATGCTGTTTTGCCGGGCTAGTGGACACCCAAAATAGTCACCCCCGGCAGAGGGATGTTCTGGCTCTCCCCCCTTTTTAAACCCTCCGCTCCCGGGTCCAAAAGGGGAACCTTTTTCCCAGCTATTGAGAGGGATGACAAACTTAAACATACTGTAGGGAAAGCCCTCTGTAGTCATTGGCCGCTGCCTATTTCGGGGATCGTCCCTCCTCTGGGCAGGGTTTTGGGCCGGGGGGGGGGGCTTCAGCCTCACGTACTACTGCCGGGGCTGCTGGGGGAAGGTGGGGGGGGGCGGGAAGTACCAGCCCCCTTAGCAGCAAACCTAAGTTTGGAGTTTAATGATAACAGCTTCCTTCACCCCCCCCCAGGGGAGGAAGGGGAGTCCCCCACAGCAGCAGCAGGACCTGGAGCAAATCCCTGGGAAACCCAAAAGGTGGGTGGCCTACTTGGACAGCACCTGCCACCCCCGTTAGGGAAAATTCCCCTGGATACTTTGGGCCCCCCAAACGGAAAGGGGGGCCGCAACTTGCCGGGGATTGGGGTGGGAAAAAAGCTGGCCTGCCCGGGGTTTTGTTGGCATCAGAGCGGGTGTTCAGTGGGGGCGGGGGCCACGTTTCCCCCAAGGGAGAACCCGCTTGTCCATGGGGAAAAAGTGGAATGACTTTAAAATTTGTCCCGATGAATCAACGTGGATTGGCCAGGATTTTTCCCCAAATCCAATGCCCTTTGGCGTTTAGATTACATCAGCCATGACCCCAACCCAAACTTTGAAAATGAGTCTGGGTTCAAAACTACCTGCCTCCGCCACTATTCTGATGCCCCCCCGCCCGATGCCCCCACATTGCTGACGGGTTTCCCCCATGTGCTACCACCATCTTTACCGGGATGGGAATTTCCACCCACCTCCACACTGTGTCAATTTTGCCATTTTTTGACCTCATGCTGCTGGGTTTTCTGGTGCCATGACATCCACATGTGGGCATTGTTTCCACTCTTGACCTCATGGGTATTTCCTTTCCGCCATTCACCTCCACTCTCTGTCATTGTGCCCCTACTGTGGCCTACTCCCGTTTTTTGCCACCTCCAGAAATTTTGATTGGTGCCCCACTGTCTGACCCCATGTGCTGCTTGGGTTGGGCCCGCTGCCATGACCTAGACACTGTGAACATTTTTGCCACTCTGTGGGCCCATTCCTGTTTTTTTTCCACCCCCAGAATGTCATTGTGCCCCTGGCGGGCCTTTATTTCGCTGCCCCCGCACCTCCCTCTCCCGGCATTGTGCCACTCTGTGGCCCACTCCTTTGGTTTTTTCCCCCTCCAAAAGTCATTTTGTGCCACTCTCTGACCTCATGCTGCTGTCGCCGTCACCTCCACTCTGTCATTGTGCCACTCTGTGGCCTTCTCCAGTTTTTGCCACCTCCAGAATGTCATTGTGCCACTGTCTGACCTCATGCTGCTGTTGTTGCTGGTGCCATGACATCCACACTGTGTCATTGTGCCACTCTCTGACCTCATGCTATTGCTCCTGCCGCCGTCGCCTACACTCTTTGTCATTGTGCCACTCTGTGGCCTACTCCAGTTTTTGCCACCTCCAGAATGTCATTGTGCCACTGTCTGACCTCATGCTTCCACGGTCACCTCACTCTCTGTCATTGTGCCACTCTGTGGCCTACTCCAGTTTTTGCCACCTCCAAAATGTTATTGTGCCACTGTCTGACCTCATGCTGCTGCCGCCGTCACCTCCACTCTCTGTCATTGTGCCACTCTGTGGCCTACTCCAGTTTATGACACCTCCAGAATGTCATTGTGCCACTGTCTGACCTCATGCTGCTGCTGTTGCTGCTGCCGTGACCTACACACTGTGTCATTGTCCCACTCTGTGGCCTACTCCTGTTTTTGCACGCTCCAGTATGTCATTGTGCCACTGTCTGACCACATGCTGCTGCTGTTGCTGGTGTCGTGACCTCCACACTCTGTCATTGTGCCACTGTCTGACCTCATGCTGCTGCCACGGTCACCTCCACTCTGTCTTTGTGCCACTCTGTGGCCTACTCCAGTTTTTGCCACCTCCAGAATGTCATTGTGCCACTGTCTGACCTCATGCTGCTGCCGCCGTCACCTCAACTCTCTGTCATTGTGCCACTCTGTGGCCTACTACTGTTTTGCCACCTCCAGACTGTCATTGAGCCACTGTCTGACCTCATGCTGCTGCTGCCGTGACCTCCACACTGTGTCATTGTGCCACTGTCTGACCTCATGCTGCTGCTGTGGCTGCTTCCGTGACCTACACACTGTGTCATTGTCCCACTCTGTGGCCTACTCCTGTTTTTTGCCACCTCCAGAATGTCATTGTGCCACTGTCTGACCTCATGCTGCTGTGGCTGCCGCCATCACCTCCACGCTCTGTCACTAATGTTGCCACCTGAGCTCTCAGCCTGTTTTTATCCAGCTGTCGCTGCCATGACTTTATCTGGCTTCATTACCCCTTCAGTTTTTTGGTCAGTTTTTCCCTCTTAAGTGCCCAGGTAATTTTATAGTGAAGCGATTCTAAGAGCGGCGGCAGTCATGTGCTTGTCATACTAAAACACAACATTGTATGAAGACCAAACCAAGCTCCCTCTGCATATTTAAGCATGGCACAACGTTCTACAGCACCCTGCAGGCTCTGGGCAGCCTGGAAATAGCTGTTTTTTAACGTGATTCGTCCCGAAGTAATTCGGAACGAAGTTATTTTTTTGTCCGGAAATTCGGCGAAGTGAGCGAACTGAATTTCGAGAAATTCGCCCATCTCTACTTATGGTAATAAAACAATTAGAAACAGGAAAAACCCAATGTGGATCAACAGGGATGTAAAAGAGGCAATAAAAAACAAAAATAAAGCATTTCAGCTACTAAAATAGGAGCGTAGTGAAGAGGCACTAAGAAGCTATAAGGAAAAAAATAAAGTGTGTAAAATAAAGATAAAGGAAGCAAAGCTGGAGACAGAAAGACATATCGCTATAGAAAGTAAAACTAACCCCAAAATATTTTTTAACTATATAAATAGTAAAAAGATTAAAACAGAAAATGTTGGCCCTTTGAAAAATACTGAGGGAGAGACAGTAGAGGGCAATGAGAAAAAAAGCAAACCTATTAAACACTTTTTTTCTCCACTGTATTTACCGAGGAGGATGAGCTTCCTGATGATGAGCAAAGGGAGGAGGTAAATTCCAACTTAAATGTTTCTTGTCTAACCCAGGAAGAAGTGCAGCTCCGTCTTAAGAATATTAAAATAGAGAAATCCTCAGGTCCAGATGGCATACACCCACGTGTCCTAAGGGAGTTAGGTGATGTCATAGATAGACCCCTATTCTTAATATTTATGGACTGTCTAATAACAGGGTATGTCCCAAAGGATTGGCGCATAGCAAATGTGGTGCCAATATTCAAAAAGGGGTCAAAAAGTGATCCAGGAAACTATAGGCCGGTAAGTTTGACCTTCTTGTGGAAAAAATGTTTGAAGGTTTTCTCAGAGATGCTATCCTGGAGTATCTCACTGAAAATAAATGTATAACGCCGTTCCAGCAATGGTTTATGAATGATAGGTCCTGTAAGACTAATCTCATCATCTTCTATGAGGAAGTCAGTGCTAGACTGGATCGGGGTGAGGCACTGGATGTCATATATCTAGATTTTTCTAAAGCATTTGATACGGTGCCACATAAAAGGTTGGTGAATAAAATGAGAATGCCTGTGGATAAAATATGTGCAAGTGGATAAGCAACTGGCTCACTGAAAACAAAGGGTAGTAATTAACGGTACATACTCAGACTGGATTGCTGTTACTAGTGGGGTACCACAAGGGTCAGTATTGGGCCCTATCCTCTTCAACATTTTCATTAATGATCTTACACAGGGATTACACAGTAGAATATCGATCTTTGCAGACGATACTAAGCTCTGTAAAGTAATCAACACAATACAGTCATATGAAAAAGTTTGGGCACCCCTATTAATCTTAATCATTTTTAGTTCTAAATATTTGGGTGTTTGCAACAGCCATTTCAATTTGATATATCTAATAACTGATGGACACAGTAATATTTCCAGATTGAAATGAGGTTTATTGTACTAACACAAAATGTGCAATATGCATTAAACCAAATTTTGACTGGTGCAAAAATTTGGGTACCCTTATCATTTTATTGATTTGAATACTCCTAACTACTTTTTACTGACTTTCTGAAGCACAACATTGGTTTTGTAACCTCACTGAGCTTTGAACTTCATAGCCAGGTGTATCCAATGATGAGAAAAGGTATTTAAGGTGGCCAATTGCAAGTTGTTCTCCTATTTGAATCTCCTGTGAAGAGTGGCATCATGGGCTCCTCAAAACAACTCTCAAATGATCTGAAAACAAAGATTGTTCAACATAGTTGTTCAGGGGAAGGATACAAAAAGTTGTCTCAGAGATTTAACCTGTCAGTTTCCACTGTGAGGAACATAGTAAGGAAATGGAAGACCACAGGGACAGTTTTCTTGTTAAGCCCAGAAGTGGCAGGCCAAGAAAAATATCAGAAAGGCAGAGAAGAAGAATGGTGAGAACAGTCAGGGACAATTCACAGACCACCTCCAAAGAGCTGCAGCATCATCTTGCTGCAGATGGTGTTACTGTGCATCGGTCAACAATACAGCACACTTTGCACAAGGAGAAGCTGTATGGGAGAGTGATGCGAAACAAGCCGTTTCTGAAAGCACGCCACAAACAGAGTCGCCTGAGGTATGCAAAAGCACATTTGGACAAGCCAGCTTCATTTTGGAAGAAGGTTCTGTGGACTGAGGAAACAAAGAATGAGTTGTTTGGTCATACAAAAAGGCGTTATGCATGGCGTCCCAACAACACAGCATTCCAAGAAAAACACTTGCTACCCACTGTAAAATTTGTTGGAGGTTCAATCATGCTTTGTGGTTGTGTGGCCAATGCCGGCACCGGGAATCTTGTTAAAGTTGATGGTCGCATGGATTCAACTCAGTATCAGCAGATTCTTCAGAATAATGTACAAGAATCAGTGATGAATTTGAAGTTACGCTGGGGATGGATATTTCAGCAAGACAATGATCCCATACACAGCTCCAAATCTACTCAGGCATTCATGCAGAGGAACAATTACAATGTTCTGGAATGGCCATCCCAGTCCCCAGACCTGAATACCATTGAACATCTGTGGGATACTTTGAAGCAGGCTGTCCATGCTCGGCGACCATCAAACTTAACTGAACTTGAATTGTTTTGTAAAGAGGAATGGTTAAAAAATACCTTCATCCAGGATCCAGGAACTGATTAAAAGCTAAAGGAAGCGACTAGAGGCTGTTATTTTTGCAAAAGGAGGATCTACTAAAATATTAATGTCACTTTTCTGTTGGGGTGCCCATACTTTTGCACCGGTCAAAATTTGGGTCTAATGCATATTGCACATTTTGTGTTAGAACAATAATACTCATTTCAATCCGGAAATATTACTGTGTCCATCAGTTATTAGATATATCAAATTGAAATGGCTGTTGCAAACACCCAAATATTTAGAACTAAAAATGATTAAGATTAATAGGGGTGCCCAAACTTTTTCATATGACTGTAGAGGATAATGTGTTATTACAAAGGGATCTGCATAAGTTGGAGGCCTGGGCAGGGAAATGGCTGATGAGGTTTAACACAGATGCAAGGTTATGTACATGGGGAGGAAAAATCCATTACACGACTACTTGTTAAATGGAAAAAGGCTGGGTAAAAGTGACATGGAGAAGCACTTGGGAATCCTGGTGGACAGTAAACTTAATTGTAGCAGCCAGTGTCAGACAGCAGCTGCCAAGGCAAATAGGATCATAGGGTGCATTCAAAGGGGCATAAAGGCACATGATGAGAACATTATTCTCCCATTATACAAGTCACTGGTTAGACCACACATGGAATATTGTGTACAGTTTTGGGCACCAGTGTACAGGAAAGACATTGTAGAGCTTGAACAGGTACAAAGGCGGGCAACAAAAATAATAAAAGGACTGGGTGGACTACAATATCCAGAAAGATTAGCAAGATTGGGGTTATTTAGTTTAGAGAAAAGACGGCTTCGGGGGGGACATAATAAATATGTTTAAATACATCAAAGGTCAATATAGAGATCTCTCCCAAGATTTATTTATACCCAGGGCTGTATCTAGAACAAGGGGGCATCCTCTACGTCTTGAGGAACGAAAGTTTCTACATAAACATAGAAAGGGATTCTTTACTGTAAGAGCAGTGAGACTATGGAATTCTCTGCCAGAGGAAATTGTCATGGTGAATTCACTGACAGAGTTCAAAAAGGGTTTGGATGCATTTCTGGAGCGTAATAATATAACAGGTTATAGTGTCTAGGATTCTGGAGAGGGGTCATTGATCCAGGGATTTTTCCGATTGCCAGATTGGAGTCGGGAAGGAATTTTTCCCTAAAATGAGGACAATTGGCTTCTACCTCATTGGGGTTTTTTGCCTTCCTCTGGATCAACACCTTAGCACAACAGGCTCAACTGGATGGACGTCTCGTCTTTTTTCGGCCTTACAAACTATGAAACTATGAAACTATATTGATTTTAATTTGGAATTTTGATTGTGAGCCCCAGTGGAGACTATCAGTGATCTCTGTATGGGGGCTAAGGGATATGCTAACACTATATAAAGGAATAAAATAAATACATTTGTTAGATACGAGTGTTTGACAGTTGCCATGGAGAGCAGTACTGCTGTGTACTGCTCTCCATTGTAAGGGGATGTTCACACAGCGTTTATCAGATGTGTGTTTGTGTTCGTTTTCCAGACCCAAGCAAGTATCTAAGGCTATGTTCACACGGCTTATTTTGGGACAGATTTCAGCCCGTATTTTACGCCGTACTGCGCGAAATATGTGTTTTATATACGTTTTTGAATTGCATTAAACAGATGCGTTCAAAGAATTGACATGTCAATTCTTGGTTGCTTTAACACATTGAAAAGGAAATAGAAACTATAGGGATGCCTTTCTGCAGTCCAGAAAACGTATGCAAATACATACCACACTTTGTGGTACATTTTTGGATGCGTCTGATGCAATATCTTTTATAGATTGCAAAAATGTATCCTAGACACCATCTGCACATACCCTACGACTTATTCCATATGCCTGCTTTTAGGCAGGGTTTTCCACAACCAAAAAAATGGCAAACATCAGCATTAGGCCCCACTCGAATCACATTTTTGGCCTCCATCATTCTTAATCGTCAGAACACCTTGAAAAAATTGTCCCAATGGATACTGTGGTGGGGCCCTAGAAATAGATAGGGCAAACACAGTCTGAATAGAACTTCCTTTGCTCTATTTCCATGAGCGTAAAGGCATGTCAGAGTACACTTTTGTGTCCAGCACATGAAGTGTATTCTAAGTGGAAATAGATCAAACATAGTCCAAGTCAGACTGTGGGAGACATGTATGATCGGGTTTTTCACCCTTTTCTGGCATGAAATGCACCAAAAGTAAGCAGGCTGCAATGTATAATGTGGAAAATGAATGTGTTAGGCGCATTGTTCGCAAAACTCAAAACTTTTTAATGTGCCTAACGTGGGAGCGTTCTGGGGGCGTGGTGCACCACTTGGAATATTAGACACATATATGAATGTGGGTCGGCAAAAGTAAGCGCATTACTGCTCAAACAGGCAGACCCATCTCAATGTGGTCTGTCTAAGCCTGAATAGTCGAAGTGGAGCTAGATTTTCAATTAGGCAAAAAATGTCCCTTATTTCTCAACTTACACCAGTACAACAATAAAAATGAATTTATGATAATTATCAAACTGTATAAAATTTAATTATTTAAATTTAATAAAAAAGTATTATATAAAAATAATATAAAATATATAATATCCCAAAAATATCTCCTATAAATGTATTTAAAATAAATAGAATCTAAAACTAATTTTACATTGATAATGTTGTTAAAAAAAAAAATATTTTACTACATTAAATTTGAAATTAATTTTTTCTGCTCTCATCCTTTATCCTACATACAGCACAGCACAGCACCTGTGGTCCACCAAGCAAGATCAGTACCATGGTTTCTACTCACTGACATGCTATTCCAATGACTATTCTTTAATTTCCAGCCTATCTATAGCCTTTACAGATGTTTGGCGCATTACTATGCTCCTAAGTTCCGTAATGCGACAAACACACAGACGAGGTGCGATGAACTTTAGACAACATTTATGAATGCACAAAACCCACTTTCATACATTCAGGCGCATTATACACTGAAAACAAGACGCGATAATTCACTTCGAAGCGCCTTGTTTCATACATTCTTTCCCATATAGATTGCTAATGTCTCATCACAGCCCCGCTGCGGTATCCACCAAGATACATTTTCCAAATAATTGTGACGGAGGCCAAAAACAATGTGAATAGGGCCTTGATGTGTAGTGGAATCCATTCTGTACTCAATGACTTCTGCATAATTAATATGTGTTCGCTGCAGATCTTCATTTATAAAACTGAAAACTGCTAAAAATGATACCTGTTCCTCACTTTACAGCTGGTGTTCCACGGTCATTGCATGTATGATGTGACCTCCAGCCTTTGTAGTCTCACACGTCCTAACATTAGACTTTTCCTTTTAATTCTGAAGTTAATATGATTCAGGATAATTGCATCCTGTATTGTATTTGCCTGGCTCTCAATGGAGGATTCAGGTAGCTTATTGCCAGTAAGATCACTTAGTCTCACACTTCTATCAGTTTCACACCTGCTGTCCTTATGTTCATTGCTCTCACTGTCTCTCTGTATCTCCCAATTTAACTCACATTTCTAATCCTTTCTCCTGAACACAATTCTATGCTTTTCCCTTCTTGCTGTGTCTTTCCCTTTTATACCTAATGTATTTCCTTTAGTGGTGTGCAAACACTGACATCATCTCAATATGTCATGATATTTCTGTTCCTACCTTTGCTGCGGCTCATGAAGGTTGGAGCTTTGATTTTTTTCATATATTTTTCTAGTGAATGCTTTTGAACTTGCTATAATATATTCATCATGGCATTTAAAGGTTGTCAACCCAAGGTGTCTTTTCTCCATAAATGCTGGCATCATTTTAAACCACAGACACAGCACAAATATATTCTTTTTAGAACAGTCCTGGAGATATCAATATGATGGTGTTATAGAAAAAGCTCATTGTAACATGGTTTGGTTTTGATCCCATAAGGTAAATGCTAGAAGTCCCCCACATTACTAGGTAATGATCCAGACAGAGTTGTACTTATGTCTTTCTTCCCCCATGGCAAGGGACACGTTGCTGCCCTGCAGAGTTTTTGCAGCCCCTTTTTGCAGCCCCCTTTTTTCCAGGTACAGCTAGGTATGCCAATCACTGCCATAGAACCACCCACAGCCTAGCCAGGCCATGACTCCATTTTAAAGGCTCCTCCTCTGGCCATAAATCATAATTGTCACTAAAAAAACATGTTTTTCTGTCATGATATTCTAAGAGCCAAAACATTTTTTCCCCTTTTTTGTTGACAGAGCTGTGTAACTGCGATAAGTTGATGCTTTTATTGGTATCATGTTGGGTACATACAAGTTTTCCATTACTTTTGATTCTATTTTTGTGAGGTTGGATAAAAAAAGGCAATTCTGACATAGTTTTTATATTTTTTATGCCGCATTCATCAATCAGATTAAATAACACAATCATTTTATAGAATGGATCATTATGAACACAGCAATACCTGCCTAATAACAACATAAATGGCCTCATGTATGAAAACGGTCCAGCACTAAGACTGTCCTTGTTGCCCTTAGCAACCTATTAGAGCGCTGCTTTTATTTGTTTTACTGCTCTGGAAAAAATTAAAGCTGCGCTCTGATTGGTTGCTATGGGCAACACAGACCGTCTAGTGTGTAGACAGTTTTCATACATAAGGCTGGGTTCACACTGCTTATTTGCGGGGCGTAATCACGCCCCGCAATTGTGCTGTGTGGACGGGGAGTGGGAGCGGGGGAGGGAGCGGGGGGGCCGGCACCTCGCCGGCTATAGACTTTCATTACCAGCGGCGCTTATACGCCGCTGATAATTCACATGTCACTTATCTCCCCCCTTGGCATATTCGGCGAGCAGGGAGAGGAGACGTAATCCATAGTTCTCTATGAGAACTGTGGATTACCGTAATGACTGGGACGTATTCCAGCCGTAATTCGCGCACTCCGGCGCGTAATTGCGGACCGAAATACGGCCTATTTTAAGCCGTGTGAACATGGCCTAAGGCCCAATATGTCTATTTATTGAGGAATCAGTTTTGTGTTTGTTTTTATTTCTGTTTTCATTTGTTTAAACATTTTTCATTTATTTGCTTTTTGCTTTATGTTTTTTTATAGTTCCAATATGGAATTTAGCTATGTGATTACAATACATCAGCGTATTGCTATGTATTATACTGTATTATACTGTACCAGTGACAGGCAGCCCATTAGACTCCGGTACATGGCAGATCCAGAAGCCATTATTTAGCGCCTGGCTGCCTTGGCAATCATGGACACCCGGTGATCGTAGTGTGAGCATGCCTCCCAAGTGTCCCTCATTTGGAGGGACAGTCCCTATTTTGAACACTTGTCCCTCTGTCCCTCTTAGCTGTATAAATGTCCCTCTTTTTCATTTGGGAAATAGATTTGCATCAATAAACTGACTATCTTGCTGTAGAAAGTATCTGATTGCTTCCTCGCTGTATATTACATAACAACTTACTTAATATTTCATCACTGGATACAATGTAATCCTGAAAATGTGTCCCTTTTTGGCTGTCTAAAAAGTTGCCATGTATGTGTATGTGTGTGGTTAGAGGCGTGTCTTGATGTGATGTCATGTGTTTGGGCGTGGTTAGAGGTGTGGCCCGATGTGTCCCTTTTTTCAATCTCTAAAAGTTGGGAGGTGGCCATGATTGACAGAGGGACTTAACTGACCTGGGCATCTAGGTGGATAAATGGCCAAGATCGTACCTAGCACCATTCCCAGCTGCTGCAGCAGGAACCCAGTTGTACATTACAATTGACTCCTGATGTAGATGGTAAGGGCGCAGCTGCTGAGCCCACACCATCCCAGCGCTGTACAGGTTCAGCATTCAGGAGCGTTGGCAAGTCTCATCTAGGTCAGACCGCACCCAACCAATAACCCCTGCCCTTTCCTTGCTACCCTACTGCTGCCCTAGTCCTCTCTCTAAGTACCCTGGCCAAAGCAGAGTGGTTTGATCCTGTCCCCTGTGGCACATGCCCTCTCAGGACCTACATTTTTTACCAAGGCTTTTTGGCACCTGCCAATTCTGTGGTGCTCAGAGTAATTATAAATTCCCTTCATTCACTCACACATTGGGCTTTGCAAAAAAGCAAGTTCTGCTCATTCTGAAGAACCAACAAAAGGCATCAAGTGGATGAGAAGTGAAAAAAAAGCTTGGGCCACTTAAATGCTCTTTTATTTGCATTAATTTTTCCTTCTTAGAGCCTTTATTGTTGTATCTACATAGACATATGACAGCTTGTTTCATTCAGCACACTTTATAATGTACAAGGAAACCCACCTAAAAATTATAGGTGGGATGGAGCATATAAGAAATGCAATTGCAGCATGTTTGTATGGTTCCTTTTTTAGGGCGTTTAATGTAGGGTATACTGTAGATGACATGTTATCTTTATTCTGCAGGTCGGTACAATTCCAGTGATATAACATTTTTTGAGTTTATTTTTAAACAATTTGTGTTACAGCGCCCTTTTCTATAACTGATAACTTTTTAAGTTTTCTATCTACAGACCTGAGTGGGGGCTCATTTTCTAAGGGCTGAAATGTTTCTTTAATAAGTATCATCTTTTGATATATTCAGCTTTTCAATAATTTTTTTATCTCAATTTTGGCATTTTCTTTTTCAATGGAGTTCACCATACTGGATAAATAGTGTTATATCAGTTATTTACCATATACGGAGCTGGGTTAGGGAGTGAGGCCGCTTCATTCTATACAGAATATGCCAGTGAGGGGTATTCTAGGTTTATATTGTGTAGATCCCCTTTGCAGTGTTGCAGGGTACATTATTCTGCTGAAAAAGGCTACTGTCATTAGGAAGCATCTTTGCTATGAAGGGCTGTACTTGATCTGTAACACTGTATAGATAGGTTGTACATGATAAAGTAACATCCTCATTACTGCCAGGACTCAAGGGGCGACATGTATGAACTTTCGTGCTGACATACCAGATCCAAATAGCTTAAGGATAGTGTAGGATGTATGAAGCTGTTCTCCTGCAGGTCATACATACAGGGCAGAGTAGAGCCAATACCACAAGTCTGGCTCAGGCACCACCTTTACCCTGGTCTGGCTGTTCTTCTGCAGGTCATACATACAGGGCAGTGTAGAGCCAATACCACAAGTCTGGCTCAGGCACCACCTTTACCCTGGTCTGGCTGTTCTACTGCAGGTCATACATATAGGGCAGTGTAGTGCCAATACCACAAGTCTGGCTCAGGCACCACCTTTACCCTGGTCTGGCTGTTCTTCTGCAGGTCATACATAGAGGGCAGTGAAGAGCCAATACCACAAGTCTGGCTCAGGCACCACCTTTACCCTGGTCTGGCTGTTCTTCTGCAGGTCATACATACAGGGCAGTGTAGAGCCAATACCACAAGTCTGACTCAGGCACCACCTTTACCCTGGTCTGACTGTTCTCCTGCAGGTCATACATATAGGGCAGTGTAGTGCCAATACCACAAGTCTGGCTCAGGCACCACCTTTACCCTGGTCTGGCTGTTATTCTGCGGGTCATACATACAGGACAGTGTAGAGCCAATAGGACAAGTCTGGCTCAGGCACCATCTTTACTCTGGTCTTGCTGTTCTTCTGCAGGTCATACATAGAGGGCAGTGTAGAGCCAATACCACAAGTCTGGCTCAGGTACCACCTTTACCCTGGTCTGGTTGTTCTTCTGCAGGTCATACATACAGGCACAGTGTAGAGCCAATATCACAAGTCTGGCTCAGGCACCACCTTTATCCTGGTCTGGCTGTTATTTTGCAGGTCATACATACAGGACAGTGTAGGGCCAATACCACAAGTCTGGCTCAGGCACCACCTTTACCCTGGTCTGGCTGTTCTTCTGCAGGTCATACATACAGGACAGTGTAGAGCCAATATGACAAGTCTGGCTCAGGCACCATCTTTACTCTGGTCTTGCTGTTCTTCTGCAGGTCATACATACAGGGCAGTGTAGAGCCAATACCACAAGTCTGGCTCATGCACCACCTTTACCCTGCTCTGGCTGTTCTTCTGCAGCTCATACATACAGGACAGTGTAGAGCCAATATGACAAGTCTGGCTCAGGCACCATCTTTACTCTGGTCTGGCTGTTCTTCTGCAGGTCATACATACAGGACAGTGTAGAGCAGATACCACAGGTCTGGCTCATGCACCACCTTTACCCTGGTCTGGTTGTTCTTCTGCAGGTCATACATACAGGCACAGTGTAGAGCCAATACCACAAGTCTGGCTCAGGCACCACCTTTACCCTGGTCTGGCTGTTCTAACTTCTGTGCCTAGGTTTGGCGTCAAAGAATCATAAATGTGTCTAGTTCTACAAATGTGATGCAACGCCACCAGAATGCCCCAAATCTTTGCCGCACTAAAAGTGTCTTTGGCTAATTACAAAGGGATTTATCGCACCAAAGTTTGGAGTGCACCTGTTCATACATTCTGGTGCAGCCCCATTCATACATGTCGTCCAAGGTGTCCGAGGAGAGCATTGTGCAGAGCTTCACACTGCCTGCAGTAGCTTGTCTTTGTATCAAAGTGCTTCCTATTGCCATCTTCTCCCCTAATAAGCGAAGCACCTGGCCATCCACCTGGTGTAAAAATAATAAACATAATTCATCAGAGCCATTTCCATCCATTTCCCTATGGTCTAGGTATAATTATTTGATTAACAGCACTTTTAATTCCAGGGCACATTCGAGGGGGGTTACATAGATAACATAAGACCAACAAAGTACAATACAATGCTAAATGACTAACAACTGGTACAGAGGGAGAGAGGACTCTTCCCGTGAAAGCTTGCAATCTACAAGGAAAGAGGATTGAGACAGAAAGTGAGGGGCAGACATGTTTGTGGGGGTGTAGGGGTAGCAGGGTTATTGTAAATTATAGGCTAATCCAAAAATATGGGTTTTCAAGTCACTTTTGCAACTAGTAAAGGTGGAGGAGAGTCTAATGTTGTGTGATGGTTGTGTGAGGAACTGAAAGATGAGAGCAGAAAAGAAGGTCCTGAGAGGAGCGGATATTGCGTGAGGGGAAGTATCTAGAGATTAAGGCAGAGATGTATGGAGGGGAGAGGTTATGGAGAGCCTTGTAGGAATTTGCTGGGCAATGGGTAGCCAGTGAAGGGATTGCCAGAGGGGAGGGCAGAGGAATAGTGAGGAGAGAGGTGGATCAGTTGGGCAACGGAGTTGAGGATGGTTTGAATGGGAGCAAGAGTGC
Source organism: Phyllomedusa bahiana (assembly GCA_025379985.1). Taxonomy (NCBI): domain Eukaryota; kingdom Metazoa; phylum Chordata; class Amphibia; order Anura; family Hylidae; genus Phyllomedusa; species Phyllomedusa bahiana. Next base: position 79,195 of record JAODAL010003388.1, on the reverse strand, counting down.
TAGACGGGAGGCCACAGAGAAGGATGTTATAGTAGACTAGATGAGAGATGACAAGGGCATGGACCAGCATTTTTGTAGCATCAAAGTTCTCGATAATGCTTACATGCCCATTGTAGGCACTTTTAACAGTCATATGGGCACTCTTAACCCTTTAACGACCTTGGACGTATGAGTACGTCCCAGGGCCGCTAAGGGGCTAACACCCGGCAGTAACAGCGCCGGCGTGTGGCTCCGCCCGCTGGCGCTGTTTAACCCATCAGACACCGTGGCAAAGATGGCCGCGGCGTCTGAATGAACGCCGATCGGTGCCGCGCACCGATCGTTATGGTCATCGGCATCAGCGCAGCGCACGGTGGTGGGGAGCCCTGTGAAGGCTCCTGTCACTTACATTTGCCGGTTTCCCCCACTTCCGTCCGTAGACAGGAAGTGGGGAAACCGCCATCTTTGTACACCCTAATGCATTGCCTATGCAATGCATTAGGTTGTATTAACAATCGTGCCCCCTAGTGGTCAAGCACCATAGGGGGACTAAATATTCCAGTAAAAAAAAAAAAAAAAAAAAGTTTTAAAGTACAAAAAAAAGTATTAACAGTTCAAATCACACCACTTTCCCCATATTACAAAGAAAATCATTCAAATAATAAAAAACTTACACATATGTGGTATTGCCGCGTCCGAAAAAGTCTGATCTATAAAAATATAACCTCAGTTATCCCGTACGCTGAACACCGTAGAATAAAAAAAATTCCAAATGCCAAAATTGCGTTTTTTGGTAATTTTACGTCACCCAAAAAATGGAATAAAAATGATCAAAAAAGTCGCATTCATTCCAAACTGCTAGCGATAAAAAGTACACTTCAGCCCGCAAAAAATGCCCCCTGACGTCCTTAGGTGTTAGTACAAAAAAGTTATTGGTCGCACAAAATGGCGCCGTGCGCAAATTTCAAAAATAGAAAATGTTTGGAATTTTTTTACGGTACCAAAACATAACGGAAACCCTGAATGTTTGGTATTGCCGGATGTGTAACAACCTGTAGAATACAGGTAACACATTATATTTATTGAAGATTGAACGCCGTAAAAGCAAAACACCCAGAAACATGGCGAAAATACGTTTTTTTTCACAATTTGTCCCACTTGGAATTTTTTTGCGGTTTTCCAGTATATTCTATAGTAGAGTGAATAACACCATTAGAAAGTACATCTTGTCCTGCAAAATAAAAGCCCTCATGTGTCTATGTAGGTGGAAAAATAAAAAAGTTATGGCTTTCAGAAGGCGAGGAGGGAAAAACGAACGTGTCACCCAAAAAAAACGCCGGGTCCTTAAGGGGTTAACTATGTAGCCCCATTTGCAACAAGTTGTGATGCATTTTCTCTCATAGCCAGTACTAGAGGGATATTCTTATGACATTGATTAGCTTTAAACATGTAGGCAAATGAAGACTATTACCAAATATATGGCTGTTCTGTTTTTGCTTCCTTTCAAAGCTAGAGCAGTTCTCATCTGCTGCTTGTGTACACAGGCTTTCCTAGGTTACCAATCAGCAGCACAATAGCTTGTTTATGTTTCTTATTCACAAAATGTAACCCATAGGAGCTCTGTAGCTTTGTGTCCTGCTATTTAAACCCATCCATTATCAGTGGTTCCCTCTAACAGGCTCAGTTAGGAATAGCCAAGCTGATACGCCAATCCCTGTTGTAGATCCACCCATAGCCTGACCAGGAAGTGGGAGCCTGAAGCTGGCTGTGAACAGCAGGCTCGGTGAAACAGCATAGTGAGACATGGTGCCACTCCTTGACAGGTACCATTGATAAGAGATCATCAGTATTTTAAGGTAAAAGGGTAAAATAATAATGAAAAGGGTGAAAAAGGTTGGAGGACTAGGAATGGTAATCTGAGTAGGTATGAGGGTGATATCGATGTATATCTAGGAAATATAGAAACAGGTGGGTCGCTGATGTAGGATAAGTAAACCAGATACGTTTGCCTATTCAAATTATAAGTAATTTGTAAAGAAAAGGAAGATAATGCACCTTTTATAGAGTCTTACATCCGGGGGGTAGCTACCGGGCCTTGCAGCCTGAGGGGGCCCAAAAGCCCTTCTGCCACATAGGAAGACACCAGCATTGTAAATGGCACATGGTAGCTGGGGGGGGCCTTTCACTTTTTGCACTAGGGCCCAAGAGCCTCTGGCTACATCTACATAATATTGTCCATCTTAGGCCCAATTCGAAACCTGTCTGGTGTATCCATCAGTAGACTGTAAAAATGTATCCTGATGGATAGCACAGCGTGGCCTTGACAGGGCCATAGAGATCTATAGGGCAAGCTTTCTTCATCTGACACAATAACATGGTCTATGTACCTCTTGCTGCCATTCCAGTTTGTTGATGTTCTCCCAACCACTGTGACAGGTGCTGACGTCTCCGCCTAAGGATCTCTCAGCTCAAGAATTTTGTTCCTTTCAGGTTGCGACAAGTGGTGATAACTGGCATGTCTAGGACAAACAGGAGGCATCAGACAAGCATTTCACACCAGATGCCACAGATTGGACCTAGGTTCCTGAAACCTTGATCATTTGCAGATCTTTCCGACACCTTCTACTTTCTCAATTTGCATGACCTTATGACTTGTCCTTGCAATTTGAGTAATGTAATTATACTGTGGGTGATCACAGACAACAAGGAACAGTCTACAAAATGGTTTACTGTGACCAGCAACAGGTAAAAGGGAAATGCAACATTTCTGAGCACATGTAAATTGGATAATAGTAATGTTATTAATAAATTATCCTATTAATTAAAAAATATTGTTGTCTCTGTGACACATAGAACTCAATTATCTGGAGTGATAGATGCTGATTACAGTAATATTGGATTGTTCTTAGGATAATACTATTTGTAAAATGTTCATTGCTGCAAAAGTATTCTCTCCTGTAATGTTTAATCAGCTAATGGTCTCTATTGACAGAAAATATGCAATACGCCATTGTGGTAAATATCATCTGCTCTAGTCTGTAGCCATAAGGTTTCCTTTGCATCTTAAAGGGGTTGTCTCACTACAAAGATTGCTTTTTATGGTAAAGATCTTGTAAAAACAAGTCACTTTGCAATATATGTCCATTAACAGTGTCCTATCTATTCCTAGATATCCCCTCTTGTATGGGCTGCATCAGATCCTCAGGTTACTATAGCTACAGACCTGTTCAATCTCTCCTGGCTGACAGTGCTGGTCACTATAGCTACAGACCTGGTGTCCTCAGCAGCTCGTCACTGCAGACCAGTAGTAGCCAGGAAAGCCGGTAAACACGCCACTGAGTTCAAAAATGAAACTGAGAAAACAGGACTGAGGTAAGATGAATTGATGAAGTGAGACAACCCCTTTAAGGGTGGTTTCACATATAGTTTTTATTTGGAAAATCGCCACTGAAGTTTTTTGAGCTATAGGTAGGAGTGGATTCAAAGAAAGTGCAAAACAAAAAGGAGGAAACTGTACTTTTAATTTCTACAGCCAAACCCCCACCCCGCCACCCCCGCAACTCTGAGCAGACCTGTTATCTCTTACAAGATTAGCTTTTTATACAGATAATCAATTGTTTTCACTCTTCAGAGAACTTGTAGCTTTGTTTACTGAAGATAAATTCTCCTGCACTTACGTCTTTGTAATGTCTTAGCTAGTAACAGAGAAGCTAAATATGCTAATCATTGCTACAGAACCACTCACAGCCTGACAAGGCAAAGTGAATAAAATGCTGCTTGTTACTCAGTGAAACAGTATGGTGAGAAAACGCCTTTAATGTAAAAATAGCACAGTCTGCAGCACAGTTCATAGTGTAAAGGACAAGAACTAAGAAAAAAAAATCATTATTTACGTTCATTTTCATCTTTTCAGTCCATGAAGCTATTAGGACTGACATTATTTAATTGTGTGCTAAAACTCTGATAAAATATTGTCTGCCTCCAGCTTCCAATTGAGGGAGCTTCAGAGCTTTCTAAATAATAATTTATAACCGAGTTCTGTGTATACACAGTAAGCTCTTATGCCCCTTCTAATGCTGACCCTAGGCAGTCGGAATTGTAGAATTTAAAGGGGTTGTCTCACCATGCTGTTTCACAGAGCTACAGCTAGCTTCAGACTCACACTCTAGTTTTGCTGTGGGTGATTCTACAGCAGTGATTGGCATATCAGCTCTGCTATTCCTGTTACAGTGACATAAGTGCAGGAGGTTTATAATCTGTATTGCACAAGGCTCCAGAGGCCTAAGGGTTCAAACTTGTCATTAAAGGGGTGTTGCGACACTTCAAAATGCTAGTTCTTCTGTTGGGGGCATAATGAAAAATAGAAGACAGATAGAATACTTACCTCCTGGAAGCTCTTGTTCTATCACAGTCCCGATGATACTTGCTGTAGCAGTGAACATACATCGTTCAAATGGCTGCACCTGTCACGTGAACGATGAACATTTACAGCTACAGCCAAGATCATCAGGATTGTGATAGAACAAGAGCGTCCAGGAGGTAAGTATTCTCTCTCCTATTTTTCATCATGCCCTGACAGCATTATGAAGTTTCGGGATACACCTTTAACATAAACAAACTCCTGTGTGAGATTTGAGACTCAGCAGGGAATGACTCACCATGGTCGGACAGCAGCTTGGAACAATGAGAGAGAGGTGGTCGGTAATCAAGAGAAACCTGTGTACCCTAGCAATAGATAAAATCTTCTGTATTTCCTAAACAAAGTAAAATCAAAACAGCAATATATTTAGTAATAGTCTTCATTTACCTTGCACTACATGTTAAAAGCTAATCATTGTGGTAAGAAAACTCCTTTAACGCTAATGACTGTCTGTCCGCTGTCTCTGACATCATGTCCTCTCTCCATTTGAAACTTAACCTCACTAAGACTGAACTTCTTGTCTTTCCACCATCTAATAACCAACCCCACCCTGCTATTTCTGTTTCTGTATGTGGTACCACCATTTCTCCTAGGCAGCAGGCCCGCTGTCTGGGGGTTATATTAGATTCTGATCTGACCTTCACCCCATATATCCAATCCCTTGCCCGCTCCTGTCACCTGCACCTCAAGAACATCTCCAGAATCCGTCCGTTTCTCACCGTGGAAACAACTCAAATTCTCATTACTGCTCTTATTCTTTCTCGTCTTGACTACTGTAACTCCTTGCTTATCGGTCTCCCTCTCTGCAAACTCTCCCCTCTTCAATCTGTCCTGAATGCAGCAGCCAGGCTCATCTTTCTCTCCAGCCGCTATACTGATGCCTCTACCCTGTGTCAGTCACTGCACTGGTTGCCCATTCAGTACAGGATACAGTATAAACTCAGCATTCTCACTCATAAAGCTCTCCACAGCGCTGCACCCCCTACATCTCCTCCTTCGCCTCTGTCTACCACCCGACCCGCTCTCTCCGCTCTGCTGCTGATATCAGGTTACACTCATCAATCATCCAAACCTCCCATGTCCGTCTCCAAGATTTCACACGTGCGGCACCAATCCTCTGGAATATGCTACCGCGGGCGATCGGGCACATTCACAACCCTCACAGTTTTAAGAGGGCCCTGAAAATACATCTTCTCGGTCTGGCCACCAAGATCCCTAACTGCTGTCACACACATTTGTCACTCCCTACACTTGGGCACTCACAGGCACTTATCTGTAAATAGATGTACTGTCAGAGTGGCAGGTTCATCCATTTTTCATGTAAACCAACCCATATTTATGAAACATGGCCGGACCATTGTAAACTGAGCACTTCTTACCGTATGTTTCACCCATACACCCTAATAGATTGTAAGCTCTCACGAGCAGGGCCCTCACACCTTGTGTCTCATTTGTAAGTACTTTTAATGTGCAATGTCTGTACGTTTACCCTTGAATTTGTAAAGTGCTGTGAAATATGTTGGCGCTATATAAATAAAGATTATTATTATTATTATTATTATTATTAATGACTTTGCAGCTCTGTTTCAGGAAAATAAAGCTCCAATTACTATAAAGATCTAATAAGATAACACTTAGGCCATGTCCCCACGGCACGGGTTTTCGGCCGGTCTTTCAGCCGGTTTGCGGTTTTTCAGACCGCCTGAAAAACCGGCCGAAAATGAGCACAATTGTGCTCTATGGAAAACCTGTGCGGCAGTCCCCACTGAACGGGTTTTCTGCCCGGCGGTTTTGTCGCCGGCGGTCCGGTGGCAAAACATTGAACATGCACAATCTTCCGTCCGGTTTCCGGACGGAAGATGTGCTGCTCAATGGGAGGGGGGAGGGCTGTTCTCCGCTCGTCACGGAGAAAAGCCGCCCCCCCCCCGCAGCCGTGGGGACGGGCGCAAAACAGGACAACTCCCGGCCGGCAAACCGGCCGGTATTTGTTCTGTGCCGTGTGAACGCGCCCTAAGCCTACAAGGAAATGATAAACTAAACAGCAGGTAATCTTGTCCACACTATCATTTTTTTCTGCATGTTCTTTTTAGAAGTAGTCTAGTAGCTGAGAACATAATATTCTTTTCCTGAGTTCAATTTTCAGGTGGAGACCGCTGACAAGGTAGGGTTTAGTCAAAGGGGCAAGGCTTAGGAATCTATTTGTCCTACAGCAGACAGTGCAGGACGGAGGCTCTTGCTGCTGCCAGTTGTTTTCTTCATATATTTCCCAGTTTTAATTGTAATTTGAGACATTATAGGAACAAAGGCAAGGAGGCAGGATTGTCAACCTTATTTTTTTCGGGACAAATTATCCAAAATTGTAATAACTCTACTTGGCACAAGATGACAGAACTGGACTTCACATTTAGCAGTTGCTATTCCTGGGTCCTAACACTAGCTCCCCGTACTCAGATTGAACTTAAAGGAGTTTTTATGCCATGCTGTTTCACAGAGTCTGCTTTTCATAGCCAGCTTCAGAGACACACTTCCTGGTTAGGCTGTGGGTGGTCCTATAGCAGTGATTGGCATATCAGTTCTGCTATTCTTAGCTGAAGCAGTTACAGTGACATCAATGGAGGAGGTTTGTAAATTGTAGTGCACAAGGCTAAAGAGCTCTAAAAGGTGGAAGTTTATCAGTAACAAAGTTAAACAAGCTCCTGTGCTGGAGATAACACACAGCAGGGAGTGAAATCACCACAGTCAGACAGAGGAGCTGGTGCAATGAGTGCAGAGAAAGAAGGTGGTAACCTAGGAAAGTTTGTGTAAACAAGCAGGGAATAAAATCTCCTCTATCTCCTAAACAAAGCAAAATCAGAACAGCATTATATTTGGTAAACCTCTTGATTTACATTTGTCTATATGTTTAAAGTTAATCATTGGGGTGGGAAAAATGCTTTCAGTAAAGCTCAATGTGAGCCAACCAAGCAGTCACGGGGAATAATAATAAAAAACTAAGGAGAGACTCATCAATAGATGGTTGAGTTTAAGGATAACAGAGACACGGATGTCTCATGAATGGCTTCAATCTGGAAGCAGATCAACGACAAACGAGAATTAACCCTAACTACCTCTCCCTGAATCTTTCCCTAGATCTATTCCTGACACTGACAATAACACCAAATCCCACTGACCCTTTACTGTCCTTGAAAGGTATCCCTAACAATGTTCCTCAGCTACAACTGACCCTAATACAATAAGAGGACACTACAACCCAGAAATAACTGACAAACTGAGAAACCACACTCCAGAAATAAACACACAGACTAAGGTAACTTCTAACAGATTCTAGATAACTGAATATAGAATACAAGTTGCTAGAGAGACACCATCTCTCAGAAAAGACAATATATTCTACATCATGCTTCTAAACCCAGATCATTTTATACAGAGGCTAGCAATTTCCGCTACCCTCTAAGCGAGCTTAGGCTGTTTAACCTGGTCAGCTAATCGGTCTTGAAAGTGGTATAAGGTTGTTGCTTAGCAAATCATCTAGACTGAAGGAGAAGACAAAATGGACGAAGGATTCCTGCCATTCATATAATAAATTTTCCTTTTTAAGGACACATTTATAAAACAAATGAAATAAGAATATAAACAATACAAGTCAATACATAGCCCAGAATGCTGATATAAACACCTTAGCAGCACTTACTGTAACAATTACAATAACCTGCTAAAGTTCCTCCAATTTCAAAAAGTCACAGATGCATCCACTTCTGTTTGCAGGCACTGGAAATAGTCACCACTTTTCTACTATCCAGGAATTTACAAATGCTTTTCAACCCAATGGCTTCTTTGCTTTGAGTTCCTTTAAGAAATAATTCTGCACCTCATCAGGACATCAAGATGCACGATTGTCTTGATTCTCAGAGTTCAGCTTTCTCTCCAAAACTGCAAAAAATAAAAAATGTAATATTGAATGCTGATTAGATGCTGATGCCTTTTACAAAGAACAAAATGGACCATCAGACAATTGTGAAGTATAATAGAGTTTTTTATGTACTTTCTGATGTGAGATTTAGGCAATGGCACATTAATAAGCTATAAAGGATATGTGCCTGTAGGTAAGTAATTGGTGCATAAACTCAGCACATTGCTCTGCAGGCAGGTACATGTATTCAGGGGAGACGTAATGAGCTGCAGCCATCCAGTTCTCTTCCTTCCTTATCTTAAAGGTCAATGTTTTAGAAATCCCAAAACTGAATTGGGTATTAACATTTGTCTGTATAAGAATAAGAATATATTAAGCTTAAGCAATTTTCTTAAGATTTAAGCTATTAACTCTCTCCAATCACCTAAAGTTATTAATGACTGTTTCATACATTTTTACATGATCAAAATAGAATGACAGGGCTCAATGATAGCTATAAAATCTGCATAGATTAGAATAAGATTACGACATACAGGTAGGCATGCCAAGCAATGAGGCTGGATTTTCTTTACTTCCATATTTCTGTTATGTTGGAGATAAATTACAATTATTCTTGGATTTATTTTCTGCATTTTACAGTGTATCCAATGAATTGTTAAATGTTTTTTTGATTATGATATCTATGAGGCATTCCTTTGCAATTTAGTATATTTAATAATGTGTGGACTAAGAACCACTGCAATCTATTCTGTTGTGCAAGAGAGAAGCAATTTATCTGAAGATTTCAATTTAATGAGAACCCGTGACCATCCCTGATTTGTATGTTTTAGTAAATATTTGTTTCTAGTAAAATAACAATTCTAAAGCATCTTTGCTCTTATTTCGATGTTGTACACAGATACAAGGAGAGAGGAACTCCCTAATAGGTCCTTCAGCACTGTGTTATACGCACTCACCTTCCAAAGTTATGCAAGCATGAGGCATAACACTCATAAAAGTTCCTTACAAGTATGCAGCAGTCTATTTTGCCACCTATGAATAGAAAGGCGAGCAACAGGAAAAAAAAAGAGAAGAAATAGAGGATTTCTGCATTATACCATATTATATGTACACAGGACATGTATAGTGCTCCTCCAATGTAGAACAACTTTTTCTCAGATCAAATCGCCAAATGCAAAGTAGTTTGGCAACTGTTCTGAGAAAAACACCTGTCCTATAGACAGTATGGTATAGTCCTTTTTTTCTTGCTACCAATTCTCTATGTTGGGTGGTTCTCCTGTTATTACTCTTTGAAATTAATTCTGTCAGCTGATTGATGACAATTGCAGGTGTGTCCTGCACAGCATTACCTTGTCCAATCAGTGCAGACAATAAGGATGACATGTTTATACAGGGAATTCGCCAAAAGTCTGGCGTCCTTTCAGCCTAAAAACTTGCACAGCCCCGTTCGCTATATTTTTAAACAGGCGCACTCCAATATCAGGCACATTACAAAGCGCCCGTGGCACTTTGTAATGTGCCTGAGATTGGGGGGCATGCTGGAGCCGTGTCACACTTCAACCGTACGAAGCTACACATTTATGACTTTAGCACAGAAAAATCAAGCAAATTACTGCTAGAACAGGTAGAGCACTTTAAAAGTGGTTTACCTGAGCCTGATTCAGGTGCATTCTAAATTACAAAAAAATGGCGTCTGGGCACCAAAATACATACATGTCGCCCTAAGGGTGTGCAGGGACACATACCTTTGAGAATTGGAATGGTAACACCCAGATGACCAAATCAGTAATACATTTCTAGAAGGAATAACAGAGGAACAGCACAACACAGAGTCATAAGAGAAGAGGCTCCAGAATTGTTACTTTACTTGAAGCACACGGATTTAATAAAATAGACCTGTCAGGAGATGTCACGAGTCCTCTTTAAAAGCCCTTTTATTCTTTACAAGAAAAGTGCCCTTACATCTTCAATAGCTGCTGGCCAAATGCTTGTTCAGGTGACAGCTATACCTCACGATTTCCCCCATACATGTGTTTTTAATGGGGAAAGGAGATAAAGCCATAGCCAGTTACCTCTGCCTGATCCTTCTCTTAGGTGATTCAAACACACACAAAAATGTAGCAGCATTCTGTAAATGCTAATACATAAACATTGAATATACAAACTATTTTAAACTACATTACTACTATATCTAGTCTTCAAGAAAACTTTAGGTTCTTAGCACACAGTTTGGTAAAATTGTGTGGGACTATCCTCCATGGCAAGGTGACCTCAATTCAGATGGGAACCCACTCTAAAAAATTCTCACCTCTCTCAGTACCTAGACCAGACCTCAGCTCTACTCTATTCTGATTAAAAATAACTGGAACCCACATGCCCTGCTGTGTATGGAGGCCTGGTCTAGGCACTGAGAGAGGTAAATATTTTTAGTATAGTTTCCCACTTGGAATGAGGTCCTCTTGCCATAGTGGATAGGCTCACACAATTTGAGCTCATTTCTTGGATCGCATCCAAAAGACGGACCCAACAGGCACGATGCAAACACGCGGTGGCGATCACTCCTGTGAACACGTACTCCGTGTTTGTCATTGCCGGCAGTGATAATCTCACTGCTAATTGTTAGATGCATCTCTGGGTCCGTTCTGATGGACCCAGAGATGCATCAGAAACGCTTATGTTCATACGGAGGCAAGATGCCATGTGAACATACCCTAAGACTATTTTTGTTGCACAAAGGAACCAGAGTTCAGCTTTATTTTCTAATGCTGCTCTAAACAAATGAAAGAAGAGCCCTGACAGGTTGCTATGGGCAACAAAGACAGTCTTATTGTTAGACCTCATTCACATCCCGTTTTTGGTTTCTGCATTGGACTTAAAAACATGGTACACCATGTGGAGAGATTAGACATTCGCTAAATACGACCTAGATGGGGCCTGTAGGGTGTAGCTGAAACGTTAGCCCCAGGTAAAGCAGACTGGCAGGCAAACGCTCAGGTATAACACACGTGGTTTAATTTATCCAGAAAACATCCACAGGAGGTAAGTCTTGCACAGCGGGTATCAAAACAAAACAGCAGCTTACTTCAGCTTTAAACAGTTGCATACAAGTCCTCCGCCAGCGCTTGGCGGTCTCATCCGTTTGGATGCTTCAGTAGTGAATCCAGTCCTCCATGCAATGGCAGAGCACACTGAACACCTCCATCACAGAGCTCTTCTCTCTGCAGACTGACACACACTCAGTCCAGGAACCCCTCTGTCTCACTAGCTCCAGGCTCTTACAGGCCTGGTAAAGCCTGGACCTGGAGTGTGGGAATGGCCGGCCCACCCATCTCTTCGGCCATCCCAGTAAAAGCCGGATCCGAATCAGCCGCTTAAGCTGCTGTTCTATACTAACAAACAGGTGTCAGCAACCTAGTGTTACTGACACAAAAGACATATTGGCTTTTACTTCACTGAGGCCAGGGACATCGTTGACACATACCGTCCATCCACAACGGCACCTTGTGCCCTCATACAGGCCATAGACAGTTGTTATAAATGAGGCTCATAGTTTATGATTCTATGTGTATGACAGAATAATGTGGTGCCTGTTCATTCTACCATCTCCTGCAAATGTAAAGTGGGATCATTTTCAGATCTTATTTGCTAAGTCAATAATAGTACAATTTCCATGGGCCTTGTAACAGCTACACGGTCTGCCCCATAATTATCAATCATATTGTTATTATCCATTCTCCTTTAGGGCCCGTTTACACCACAATTGACAAATAATGGTCGGTTTATCCGACCAGTATTTGTCGGGTTTGTGTGGCATCCCCACGGCCACGGGGGGTGAGCGGTTCGCTGCGGTGAGCGGAGAGAGTGCTTCCCCCTGCCGGACGAAAGAATGTGCATGCACAATGCTCTGTCGGGCAGGCCGCGGGCAGAAAAACCGCTGGCCATAAAACCCGTGCAGTGGGAACTGCTGCAAGGGTTTTCCATAGGAGCCTGTTGTGCTCATTTTGCAGACCGTCTGCAAAACCGCAAACCGTCTGAAAAACCGTCCGCAAACCCGTGCCGTGGGGACATGGGCTTAATAGTCATTATATTCTTTTGAACAAAAGGTAAATCAGAACACAAAACTATAGTAACTAAATTGCACAATAACCTAAAAAACAGAGATTGGTCAGCACATCCAAAGCAAATATGAAAAAAATTCATATAGGTGCATGCTGGCGTGGCAGCGAAGTAATGCAAACACAATACAATATCAGCAGCACCCTATAAAAGCCAAAAAACAGCCAAAGGGAATATAGGAATTTTCTTTTCAAAAATCCATTTCTGCTACCTACGAATACATGAAAATTTGAGGTTCAAACTATTTGAGGTGAAAATAATGTAAAAAACAGAGACTGGTCAGCACATCCAATGCAATTTTGAAGAAATTGCATGGGGGAATGGCTGGCTTCAATTTTGGTTGTGCACTCCGCCCATCCACACAGATTGTTTTTAATCTGAGCAGAATGTAACTAGGACCTTCTCTCTCTGAAAACATGGAGATCTGAACACATACCAAGTGAGGTAAATTGTCAGAGTAGGTCCATCTGTCTTTTGTCACCTTGTCGCTGTGGATGTGCAGTTGCAGTTTTGATTGTTGTGAGCTAAAAACCTAAAATTTTCATGAATTCTAAGGTAACAAATGCTTTTTTGAAAAAAATCCTGTATTTCCTTTGACTGTTTTTTGGCTTTTACAGTTTTGCTGATATAGTGTTAAATAGCATAATACTTTTATATTGCCAAAGTGGGATTAAATATATTTAGCAATACTCAACCACAATGTAACGATAGAACAGTAATTTATGTTTAATAAAAATGTATCACAGAGGAAAGCATGAATACAATCAGGACTTGTTTTTTTGTAGAATGTATATGAAATTATTTCCAGAAGAACACCACCCCCTAGTGTTACATCTAAATGGAAATAAAATAAATGGATTTTGTGCAAAATAATCTGTCTGGATCTGTAATACAATTACTGCACAAATCTGCCAGGATATTATATAAGCATGCAGCACGGACATTTGTATTCACATCACATAATCTTACTTATGTCTTGAAAAAATAATCATAACCTTGAATTGTTTCACATATCATATAGCTTTATTTAGAACAGTCTATGGGGGAAGGTGTATTCTGGTGCGGTTTGTTTTTTTATTTTGTCCTCTAATATATAATGAATCATAATGCCATCAGAGTCTTTCAAGGACCAGAGGCTATAAAGGGTACAGTGGTCTTAAAGTTACATTGTCTCATGTGGCAGAAATAGACAATGTTAGTACATCCAAAGGCTGAAAAGTCCAACATGTTACAAGGTCGTTTTCTTGGCAGAAATCTTAGGTGACACATTCGTTTTCTGCCAAGGGTTTTAACTTAGAGGCATTTGGACGCAGGTTAGACGAATTGAAATGGGGCTAACCCGCATCCCTCCCACCATGGACAGCCAATTCAAATGAATGTCTGTTGTTTTAAACATGTTGAAATCCTCGATAAAATCCTTTGTGCGAATGAACCCAAACACTAATCAAGCCACTGGTGCTTGACATAATGGCTGAAAAAGCAAACATATACAACAAGGCAGAGTGGCACTCGGAAGATGCCATAACACACGCAAACATTAGATTTATGGAATTGCTTTACTGCCAAACTATATGTATAAAGTTAAAGGGGTGTTCCAACGAGCGCTTTTCAGCATGAAATAGCATCAAGTCCTCCAGGATGGCAGTGGTTCCGTGCAGCAGCTCAACACTTTTTCCTTTTTTTTTTTAATTTGTATTATTTTTTTGACAATTTTAATGTATACAAAAGTTGTACAATACAACCCTCCAACCTTCCACCCTACACAACAAAACCAAGTGCAATGACAATAAAGATGACATTATAAAACAGTACATAGCAGGTCTCCTGTGCACAATTACAATATTTTGTACCAATGAGTACATTATATATACCTCTGCAAAGAAATAACAGCAATGATAAAATATCACACATAATTAATTTGTACAGTTTGATCTACTATATGATCCTTTACAAAAGAACAAGTCTGTATCGTGTCATTCCTTTAGAGGCCAGATGGGAGTTGTCAATTCCCTTGGCCCATACCTTTTCAAATTTGTACCTCTTTTGTGACAAATGCCTTTTTCCAGATTTATAAACCAATTCATTTTATTGATATATTACCCCAGTGTAGGACCCTTGGTTACATGTAGTTAGTACAGTTGAAAAAAGGACATATGTCCATCAGCCTATGTTGAGAAATAAGTTTCCCAGCTAGATACAATAAGTTATCCACCTCTAGGAGTAGTAGAAAGTTCTTCTACATAACCCAAAACACATAGGGGGGTTTTATAGTAATTTTAAAAGTATACCCTTTTTTAAAATAAGGCCACCCCCCTTCAAAAAATTTTTCAATTTTTTCATGACCAAAACATGTGTATAGTGTCTGCCTGAGGCTGAAGACATCTGGGACTTAGGAGTTCTATACATTTTGTGAACAATAAATTTGAAGCTACGGGTTTACCCAATGACAACCTTAAGACCATTGCTAATCTCATTCCACTGGTTGTCCTCGACAGGTCCTATATCTCCCTCCCAACTTGTCTTACAATGAGGAGGAAAGTTAAACAACACTTAATCTGAAAAAAGTGAAATCTAAGAAATAGTTTTTTTAAAGTGCCAGAATTTAAATATTTTTTAAAATTTTAATGAAAACATTTAAGGGGCCCTGGCTACCCATTTCATCTGTACTGCATGACACAACCTAATATATCTGTAGAGATCAGAATCGGGGAAAGAACATTTTTTTACTGTAGCATAGAAAATGATACTAAAGAGTCCCCCTCATAGAGCTGAATTACTTGTCTGAGCCCTTTCAATTTCTAGTTTTTGTAGCCTTCGAGAAAAAATAGATTAGAAAGTTCAGGGTTATCCCATATGGGTGTGTGTTGTGTCACCCCATGCAATACAGTCCCTGCAGTTTTTCTCAATTTCCCCAATATTTTACGGATTAACAAAACTGTAGCAGCACTACCAAAAATTGTTTAAAATTTCTGTGCCTCCAATGCCTCCAATTTGCTCAAATAGGATTTTCTGTTGGTCTTGCTTGGTCCCTTCCCACCCACTAAAATGTTGAGTATGCACTGCTAAAAAGTAAATCCAAGGATTGGGGATCACCAAATCCCTATTCTCTTTACTATGGTGTAGAATCTCCAAGCAAATATAGGCCCATCCAAATAAGCTGTCAAAATTATTAATTAATCTTAAAGGGCAGTTCCGACAGTAGAAAATGCTCATCAATCTGTTGGGGCATGATGGAAAATAGAAGACAAGAATTATACTTAGTTCCTGGATGCTGCCATTCCATTGCCACGGTGGACCCAGCAATCATGGCTGTAGCTGTGAACCTTCATTGTTCACGTGACAGGTACAGCCATTCATAGGCCCTATCAGTCATGTTTATGTGAATGTTGTGGCCTATTATTGGCTGCACCTGGCACATGAACGATAAACATTCACAACTACAGCTGGAATCATTGGGATTGATGTGTCGTCGGATTGACAGCATCCAGGAGGTAAGTATCCTCCATGTATTCTACTTTTCCATCATGGCCGACAGACTAACAAGCAATTTTTACCCCTTTAACAAGGTATCTAAGTGGTAACCACGTTGGAGAATTATGAAGGATATATAGAAGTTGTGGCATACAGATCATTTTACTCAAATTGATGCTTCCCACCACAGAAATCAGAAGTTTTGCCAACAAATTTAATTTAGTATGAAATTTGGTCAAAAATGGTAACAAATTAAGTTTGTTAAAGTGTCGGAGTATAGGCAAATATTAATACTCAGATTTTTTAATTCTTTTACAACACTAAGGCCAGACCTAGCAAGAGTCTTCCTACATCCCTCTTCATCCAGTGTTAACAGGCTAGCTTTTGACCAGTTGTTAACTAGTCCAGATTACTATATCTTGGGAACTATTTTTGAACTAACTTGTTTAGGGGGCTATTCAGCCAAAAGTAGATCATGTTTAACATTTACTATTTTTCTATTTCTTTTTAGGGTATTTATTATGGTTGAACAGGGACAGTCATCGATAGGTGGGCCGTCCCTTTTGGGACAATTACACCGCCATACATAGGAATCAAGTGCAGGGTTTACGTTAAAGGGACTGTCTGATCTTCCTACATTAGCACTGAGGACCCTCCAAATTCTAAGTGCCTTCTCTACCTGATGTTGATATATTTATACCACAAATGCCTGTGTATAGTGTCTAATCATTTTGTTGGGATTTGTTCCATTGTTGGATATTTTCTGGCGCCCAAGTTCTGGTCACATACTGATGGTCTATTTTTATGAGATATTAGTAAAAGTTATTTTTTAAAGCGATACATATTTGTGACTTTCTAGAACTCTAACTCTACTTGGGAATTTATAGGTTTTTTTTCTGTGATTCACTAGTCTAGAATAACCACCAAAGGTCCATATGACTTCCTTTGCTGTTTGAAGAGAGTTAGTTTCCTGTGCCAGGAAAAGCAAGATATCATCCACGTATAATGCTATTTTCTTCTGTAAATCTCACCTCTTAAAACCCTCTATCCATGCATCCCCTATATTAGTGCAGCCAACAGTTCAATAGCCATTAACATGTATTGCACCTCACCATTCTGATTTAAAAGGGGGTTCCTGAGTGAGAAACTTCCTCTGTGATGTCCATATTACTGACCACTAAAGGGGTTATCCCAGGTCCTGACAATCTGTACTGTTGCATGATCCACTTCCAGCTCAGCTTTATTCTTCCGACAAATGGGCTCATAAAATCCTCCAGGACTCAGTTACTATGAAGAATTCCTAGTGAAATCTATGATGATGAGATGCCAAGGCCCGGAAAAGTTGGCAATTTCTAATAAAATGTTGTCTTTGATTGTCTTCAAACATGTCTTCTGGTACTGTTGGCATATAGCTTTACCTTTTGTCTTTGCAGAGCACTTTGTTCTTATCATTCAAAGGCAAACTTTAGTCTTTCTGGACAACAATCTTTTCCTCCTGGTACTCCCCCCATATATTCACATCACTAGTGGTAAGAGTTACTGGTAGGTCCTGTGACCTACTTTTTAAGCTAGGAGTTTTAAGCTAGGAGTTGTTAAAGTCTTGTCAGTAGTAGATGATAATCCAGACGGTGGAATGATTGATGTGCAACTAATTGGAAGTCTTTTAACTCCCTTATAGACTCTTCGATATCTATATCTATTTACAGTTGAAACCAGAAGTCTGTATACACTTATATAAAAAGACACATATGCATGTTTTTCTCACTATATGACATGAAATCAGAATAAACCTTTCCCGTTTTAGGTCATTTAGGAACCAAAATTATTTATATTTGCCAAATGTCAAAATAATGAGAGATAGAGAATTTATAAGACATTTATATTACTTTCTGCAAAGTAGGATTACTATGCCTTTAAACAATTTTGGACAGCCCATATGATGATGTCATGTATTTGGAAGCTTCTTGGCTTAGCTTATTGGCAACATCTGAGACACACCTGTGGATATACCTTCAGATATCTTGATATTGCACACCAGAAACACACTGCTTCTGTGTGCAACATCATGTGAAAGTCTAAGGAAATCAGCTAAGATATCAGGAAGAGAATCGTAAACTTGCACAAGTCTGGATCATCCTTGGGTACAATTTCCAGATACCTGAAGGTCCCTCATTCATTTGTACAAACAATTATACGCAAGTACAAATAAGATGGGAATGTCGAACCATCATACTGCTCAGGAAGGAGACGGAGATGAACGTGCTTTGGTCCGACATGTGCATATCAACCCAAGAACAAAAACAAAATACCTTGTGAAGATGCTGGAGGAACCTGGTAAGATTGTATCATTATCCACAGTGAAATAAGTACTGTATCAACATGGGCTGCAAGACCACTCTACCAAGAAGAAGCCATTACTCCAAAAGAAACATATAAAAGCCAGATTAATGTTGCAAATGCACACAGGAACAAATACTTAAATTTTTGGAGACAAATTTAACTGTGTGCCATAATGACCAACACTACGTTTGGAGGAAAAAGGGAGAAGCTTGGAAGCCTGAGAACACCATCCCAACTGTGAAACAAGGAGGGGAGAGCATCACGATGTGGGATTGTTTTGCTGCAGGAGGGATTGGTGCACTTCACAAAATAGATGGCATCATGAGGAAAGAAGATTATGTGGCAATACTGAAGCAACAGCTCAAGACATCAGCCAGGACGTTAAAGCTTGGATGGAAATGGATCTTCCAAATGGACAATGACCCGAAGCATACTGCCAAACGGGTTATAACGTGGCTTAAGGATAACTAAGTCAATGTTTTGGAGTGGTGATCACAAAGCCCTGATCTCAAGCCTATTGAAAATGTTTGGGCAAAGCTGAAAAGGCAGTTGCGAACAAGGCTACCTACAAACATAGATTAGTTACACTAGTTCTGTCAGGAGGAATGGGCCAAAATTCCTACCAACTATTGTGAGAAGCTTGTGGAAGGATATCCAAAATGTTTGACCCAAGTCATACAGTTTAAGGGCAATGCTACCAAATACTAATGACTTGTATGTAAAGTTTTGATTTTGCAGAAAGTAATAAAAATGCCTTAACAAATTTTCTCTCTCATTATTCTGGCATTTGGCAAATATAAATAATTGTGGTAATTCTAATTGACCTAAAACAGGTAAGGTTTATTCTGATTTCATGTCAGATAGTGAGAAAAACATGCATATGTGTATTTTATATAGTGAATGTTAACTTCTGGTTTCAATTGTATAAGCTCCAAGACTAGAAAGCCATAGGTTTATTTGGGTCTATGAATAGTCATATAATTTAATTCTAAAGTAGGGCTTCTAGGATGTTTTGGGGATCTAGGTGGAAAGAGAGTGGAAAAATTGACTTTATTCAAAATGTATTATGCAAGAAAAATACTAGCTACAGCCCAGTCCCCTTAGAATAGGAGAGGTTATACTGGCAGTAAATAATACCATAGTAATAAGGGAAAAAGTCTACCTTAAAAGAGGTGCCATGACAACGTTTGATGAAGTTTTGACGAACACTGGGTGAAGTAGATATTTTTTCCTGGATTGTCCTCCCTCCTGACTTTAACCAGTTCAAGAATATCATGATTTATGTAATTTGTGAAACTGGAAATAAGGATCATTGAGGGAGATATTCAAAGTAAAAAATAAGTGGATGTACATGTATTTAGCTGGTCCATGTGTTAAACTGCATGCCCCATCCTTCTTTCCCCTGATGTAATCTGTTGGGGAAAAGTCAGGACACCCCAAACCCATTAGATTATCATGCAATGACACCAAAATTGATGGGCTCAGCTGACCTAATTCTAGTACATATGGCCACCTTAAATATACAAAACCCAATTTATGCAGGTTATTCATAACATTTAGAGGCAATGATATGTTCAGTCAGCAGTCTACTCTACAATCATGGAGAATATGATACTGCTACGCTGTTCTCTTAATGCAATCTGCCAATGAATGTGTTAGTAAAGCTTCAAATATTGCACAAAATTTCTGTCCTCAATTGCTTAGATCAGGTCACCTAATGATCAGAGAGGGAAATATATGGCAGTGATATCAGGACTCTATAGTGTTTTTAAAGGATTGTTCGATGTGCCATCTGTCAGCAGCTTGAACATGGAATGGATATTTATAAGACTTCCAGCTCTCTCTCCACAAATTGTGAGGTACTGGCACAACTAGGGTCCATCTGGTTTGAGCGTCTCTCCAATAGTCAGTCATATGAGATTTTCCTCTTTTGGCTCTGGCCACCACCTATTCCGTCCGTCTGCTAAATGCTGGTCAGACACGCTCTCTTTTATGAGGCCTGTGGCTGTGATGTAGTTGTCGACTTCATTTGAATAGTAAATGTGCAAAACAACATTGACAGTAGCAAAACAATCAACTCTATGGCACGCTATTTTACGGTTACACACATTAAAAGACAATAATCTCTCGGTGGACATCAATTCAGCAATCCAAAGAATTTCAGACGGCAGGAAATTTAAGCTTAAATCTGTGGCCAAGAGACAAACAACCGAGCATAATCATCGCATCACTATGCAGCTAGAACGGTTCCCTGTTGAACAATACTTTAGGATGTCAACAATTCCGCAGTCTAAATGTTTCTTTCTAATGGGAACACTATAAAGCCATGATTAAAATGTGAAATTACACTCTTGCAGGCCATTAACACACTGACATTGATATAGATTTGCTTATTTTTCTCGCAAACAACAGAAATCTTAAACTGAAATGTAGATAATAGTCAAGCAACTAGTGCACTGATATTGTGTTTGGAGTTGGTAGGGGAATTTAAATGCTGCAAGGGGCAGTAAATATCCACAAAGGAACAGAAACTTCGTAAGTAAAGAGCTAACAGGCTTTTGAACAAAAGGGAATCTTTAAGGGGAATCTGTCGCCATTTTTTAAAAAATTAATTAAAACAAGACAATTATCCATATTATTTTCTTCTTACCTGTTTTAATTTTCAGATTGTAGATTTCTCAATTTGTTTGTCTGTCTTTGATTGTGTGGGCAGGCATTCTGTCTGCACTGCTTTAACAGCATTTAAAGAGATGCTTTACAGTAGCTCCATGCACATAGGAGCCTGTAGACTGAACCAGCCCCTTGACTTCTACAGGAGAGTTTTCTAGTCATGCTCTGTGACCTGGGAATAAGTCAGTGTACAGGGAGGGGGAAAGGGTGAGCTGTAACTATCTCCTATTGTGACTGGTGGATCCTGTGTTATCTATACACATTGGTGTCACCTTTCAGTGTAACCCTGCGTGTGCTGATAATCTCTCTCTACAGAACAGGAAGTGTCAGACTGTTATTAGGCCTAGTGGCCAAAGTGAAAACTGCAGGACTTGAAGAACTTTTTAAAAATATTGAAAGTGATGTTGAAAATTAAAAAAAAAACCTAATCAAAAATTCTTAAAAATGTGTTTAACATAAAAACCGGAGTTAAAGAATAAGTCATTTTTTAATGACACATTCTCTTTAAGGGGTCTTCTCACCTGACTGAATTTTTGCTTTGCAGGGCTGCTTGTGTGCAGGGTGTAAAATAAAGTCATGACTCCAGGGTAAGAAATGGTTCCAGAAACATGATGAATAGGAGGGCATACTGATGGATTAATAGCTGGTGTCGGGAGTGGTCATGTGTAAGGCTAGTGCCTCAGGCTTGCTCACATACCTGGGAGCACTTGTGTACTGGAAAATGAATGCTCATTGCAGTGGCTACGCTGGGAAGGAACACAGATCCACAAAAATGCACATTCCTGAGTGCCCGGCCATGGGAACTTAACATAGATCTGTGCAAGCTCAGTCATCGCTGCTAGAAGGCAGCAAAGGTTGGATTACCTGACAATGAACGGTAAACTATGAGGGGATGAAATAAGAAAAAAAAAAGGTAAATAGTGAATTATTTCAAATGAAGTGAGCTTGGAAAATACCTGTTTAATTAATATAAATCTACCTATATCAATTTATTGACACCGGAATACCCCTTAAATTGTTAGCCTCAATGGCATAACTGAGCTTGTTTGCTGAAATCCATAAAAAAAAAAATTTAGATTTAGGACTGTTTGAAAATATGGACAGTCATGAAAATTTACCATGAAAGTTATTGTGTAAACACGCACCCTATTGACAAAGGGATTGGGATTGTCATGTTGTCAATTTATTCTTACATTTTCAGGAATTATAACAGAAGTATGGCACAAAGCAAAGTTGCTCTAGAATTGTTTTTAACCCCTGAGCAACATCAGCAGAGGGTTCCGGCTCAGAAGCAGAGTCAACTACAAATACAGTGGATGCCAGTTGTGTTATACAGTTGATACGAACATCAGCAAGGGCTGAAGATTACTCCGAAACTGGTCATTTAACCCCTCAAATGCACGATCTTGGCACTTTAGGCATTAGAAGGAGGGAGATGGCTCCCACCACTGCCTGGTCATTCCCTCTGAAACATGATCATGGAATGCCTATACTGTATGTTTGCCATGAAAGCTGTAAGAAAGTATTCAGGTCTACGACATTTGTGTTCTTCTTACTAGTTACAAGAGGCAAGGGGTAATGGAAGAGCTGAAATTTAGCAATAAACTGCAATACAGAATATAAATATTGTAATATATTGTACAAGCAATCTTTAATTCCTCTTGGACAACTAACAATAAAAGTTTACTAAAGTGAATAAAAATCTATAAACAAAGTGAATTCTAAATAATTTTTCCCAACTAAACAATAAAAAATAAAACAGAGCCACATCTGTAAAATTGCTGGGTCTGCACCTAATGACTAGAATTTTGCACAACATGAAAAAATCTGGAAAAATGCAAAGCAGAGGTGAAAACTGGAGCTACTCTGGGACTGTGCATGGATGGTTAAATAAGTGATAAGCCAAATTTTGGCAACCATCGAAAGAACAAAAAGCTTTTTCATATCTCTCTATGTAAAAATGGAATTCTGTTGTCTGTTGTTTATGCATGGCCAAACCTCTGGACAAATCTACAACAAATTTGGCAGATAGGTAAATCAGGAGCTTACAACATTTTTAGCTCTCTAGAACCTACCCTAGAACCTACCCTTCTCAATATATTCACAAAAAAATCAAAACTCACAGTGGACATACTGCACTTATACTGAGTGTGACAATTCTCATTAATTGAAACCCTTTCAGATAAGGTGCCCAGATGTCCCACTTTTGGTGGGACCTATGCCTGCCTACCATACAGAATACTATGGGGGACATATACCTGACTACAAAATAATATGGCGGATGGCTACCTGCCTGCAGATTATGGGGGATGTATACCTACCTACAGAATATGGGGGACATATACCTGCCTACAGACTGGGGGCCCTATGTACCTATGACCTTCTGGGGGGACATATATACTTACCTACTTTATTAGGGACTATATAAACCCCCAAGTATGTAGGTATATAGGAGGATTTTAACATACTTGTGTCGTACATTCTGCAGGAATGAGTCGTGGCCGGGAGAAGTCATGATGGTCTGGACCAGATAAAGAAGAATACGGAAAATTAATGACTCCGATCAGAAAAGACATCACCTGTGAGTCCTTAAATCTAACTGTCATCAGTTAGGTTTCTGCAGATCCTGTGTACACTGGTATCTACCACTATATGGTCACTGTGTTGGGGTGACATATAGTCTGCAGGGCCTGTGTACACTGGTATCTACCACTATACGGTCACTATATGGTGGTAATATTCAGTCTGCACTATATGGTATAAATATTAGTTGTAGTGTAATGAATTAGGCTCAGGCACAGTTTGGCAGAATCATCCAGCTCTCCTGAATGCTGAATAGGCTATTCAACGTCCAGGAAAGTTTGGTGATGCTAAACCCCTGAATTAGCTTTCTTCCAGAGCCGTTACACAGTAGTTGGGTGTAGTGAAAGGGTGTGGCTTGATGTAAAGAAGGAGTGGCCTATGCAAATTTTTTGGGGTGGTGCGCGTCACTCTTTCACTCCCAAAATTTCTGGTCACCTTACTTTCAGACCAGTCATACTTCCACAAAGGAAGTCATTGCCTGAATGAAAGACTCCTGTGGCAAAGTGCATGTCTGCTGTTTGAGCTGATGAAACCTCTCATCAGACTCAAGCCCCTCTCCAGGCTGACCAGATGCTTCACAGCTAAAAGCGAGCTGCTGAAACCCCCCAGCAGACTGGAGCATGACTGCAGTCTTAGCGAGGCAGATGAGCAGCAGAGACTCCCCAGCTGACCCAAGCCTATCTCCAGTCTGCCACTAGCATTCCATTTATTTCTGTTCACCATGTATTTATTCCAAAAAAGTTTTGGCTTTTAACTGCTAGATTCTTGGCATTCCACGTGGAGGATATTCCTATTGCTGCAAGAGCCCTTTGTCCAGCGGCTTTCCGTGCAGGAGTTACCAACTAAAGCCATTAAAGAACTTCAATAGGGGTGAGCACTGCTTAAAGTCTTATTTTTGATTTGTGTGTTATCTCCAGGCTGATCGGTAGAAAACAAAAGTTTTAAACCACACACACAACAACTAAATAGATCCTAGTTCTCTATAAAAGTTATATAAAAGTGATGTCTTTTGAGGTGACAAACTGACTTTAGAGGGAGAACAATTATATAGCTTTGAAAAACAGTTCAAATCATAAAATGTGTGCCAAAATGAAGCAGGTAACAGGCAGGGCCTCCAGTTTATTCAAACTAACACTTTGTTTTAATATATTTATGGCTCTGCACATAACGGGCGTCATTTTGGCACAAATTTCATGATTTGAACTGTTTGTTTGTCACAACTAATTATAATTTATAGAGAGTAAAAAAGCCTCTTATTCATTCGATCACTGAAACATTTTCTTATCCTTTATTTAACCTTCTGTGCATGGCCGCAAAGCGGCTCCAGTTTCATTCTGGACTTTGCATTCTTAAATTACCCTCAGCCTTGAGTGAACAGGTCCAGGAGCGAAGGGAAGGCCCCAGCCAAACCAAAGTAGCACTACTGTTCTTCTGCTTAGTGCTGTACTTATACTTATTAAGGGTACATAGTATGGTCATTCCTCATTTTAGAGGGAATATTCTTCCCTATTATGTGCTCTATTCTTTTGTAGTTCTGTATTTGAATATTTTAGAACTCCTCTTAGACACACACCCTTTGTAGACATATTTAAATCTGTCTGGTAAGGTGCAAAAAGTATCTTCTGTGTACATAATAAAGCCGTAATAATAATAATTCTGTGTACATGCAAAGCAATAGAGGTACAAAGAGTTACAGAATGGGCCCCTGGGATTTCTATATCTGCCGTACTGGGATCAGTGTGACACAGATCCCATATGTGGTCATATGGACGCCCAGAAGCGTCGCTAGGTAGTTTTATCTGGGGCACATGCTCCGGATAAAACTGCCGGTGCCCTGAACCTCACCGTATTTACTATTTTGCCGTAGGCAAACTTAAACTCTATCAGTTCTCTATCTGTTAAACACTAAAATGTAACTTTTATTATATATAACTCTTAACCTCTATACACACTATTTAAAAACCTGATCTCTCACCTCATCATTTAACCCTTTTTGCTTCTGAAACAGGGAATAACACCCTATCTATTATCAAGTCTGGTGGAGCACCACCAATTAACAGGAGAGCCCTATATCTATAGCAAATTACTGACTCCAGTAAGGGATCCCAAGCATACCACCTGGGCAGTCGTCCGCAATCTCATTGTCACAGAACAAATAAGGCCCCCTTGTGACACCCCTGCAGCAGGTGACAATTGTAGACAGAGGTGAGAAATCACAATTTAAAACGTCATATCTGACCTCGCCGACATGTTTCGCCAGCTAACCTGGCTTCTTGGAGATTATCTGAACCTCACCGGGCTCACCTGGAGCGCCGACGGTCTCTTTAGCTGTGTGTGTCCGCTGGACGCAGAACTCCGATGGGTCGCATGCAGGCCTGCGACCCACCGGAGTGCCCGCCACAGGCAGCGTGACTACATCATCCTGTGCGGGAGGAAGACGGAGCTGAGCGGGAGAAAGGTGAGTACTGGTGTTTTTATTTTTAATATGCCTAATAATATCTATACTGAGAGCCCTGTGCCTGGCTAGATACTGGGGAGACTTGTTCCTGTCTATATACTGTGGGGACCTGTGTCTGTCTATATATTGGGGAGACCTGTGCCTTCCTATATACTGGGGGGACCTATCTAGACTTACCTCCTTACCTATTGGTGGCCTATATAGCTATAAAGGAATGATGGGTGACTCCTCATCCCTCACAGCAGGCACCTGGCTTTTCTATCATAGGAAAGCAGGTTGCTGTGGAAAACGGAGCATAACTATGATTTCCTATATTGGCCACCATTAGGTAGGTAGGTAGGTAGGTAGGTAGGTATATAATCCCCTCCCTCCCCCAGGTAGCTATATGGGTGCTGGAAAGTGAGGATTCTCAATGGTTTGTGTGGTAAATTCTGCAGAGACGAGTTGTGCCTGGGAGAAGTCATCATGGCGATCTGGGCTGTATGGAGAAAAAAAGTGAAAGAGAACTACTCCCATCAGAGGAAACGTCTCCTGTGAGTCACTTTATGTAACTGCACAGTGATCACTTATATTTCTGCAGAGCCTACATACAACCAGCATCTACCACTACCTGCTCACTGTATGGCATCAATATGTGTACAACTGATGTCGCATGTGGGGGTCGCATTTATTCATGGTCTGGCAGTATTATTTGGTCTTTAGGTAGTAATATTATGGGGTCTTGGTATTGTAGGATTTTCTTTACAAAAAATCATATATATGGTATATTTGCTCCGTGTATAGGTGTGATATTCGGTACCTGTATGACTATTATTTAGGGGTATTACTGTGTCATATGTAGGTGAGAGGTTTTGAAAAAGTTAATTTGTCAGAGCTGATTCTCATTCAGCACTGCTGAAGTGATGTAAAGGATCTATGTGGACTACGTGGAAAATAATCTAACAGGAACATACACTATTTTCTGTAAAAACACATGACAGTTCACGATGTGGCGTAAAAAGTACAGTGTGAACCACGTCCTACTGAGCAAACCATAAGACAGAGGGCCCGGATCCCGGATGTTTTAGGACCCTAACAACGCCCCTGTGGATGCCCTTATTAGCAGTTATGATAGTAAATTTGATTTAGGGATTGGCAATTATAGATATAAGTTATATATAAGTTTTGAATAACTGTGTGAGTTGGGTGTCACAGAGAGCCCCTTGCCTCTATCTGACAGCCATGGTTACATTCAATAATGTCACATGACTGCTGCAGCCAATCGGTGGCTGCAGTGTACACAAGTTGGCCGTCACAAGCCAGAAGTCAACAGAAGACCAGGGGAGATACCAGTAGCATTGCTGAAATGGAGGTCGGTACAAAGGTAAGTATGTTTTTTTTTTCTTACAGCCACACAAGTATATTTCTGCTTAAAAACAGTGAGGTGGACAAGCCTTTTAATTTGAATCCCTCAAGCAGTGCACCCACTGTGATTGATACAACCTTAGCTTTGACCGGACTCAATCCACTAGAAATGTATTGTGCGGCATCAAATACTGGGTGCTAGCAGAATAAATGCATAGTGAATGTTGCCAAGAGGTTAAAATCAAGTTGCATGAAGTTGAGGCTGTGAGTGTAAATTATTGAGTTTTATGTTCTTTCTTGGAAGAATTAGATTTCAGTAGTACTAACTGTTCGGGCTGTATATACATTTTTATCAAATTTGCAAGTAGACACCGGCTATTGCATGCCCACTGTTTTGGTATTTTTATGAGCATGAAAGGGTATGTAGGGACAGAGTTACTTGTGTTAGAGCTGTTAAAGTACAATGGGTTGCTATGGGAAACTGGGTAATTAGATTCCTATGCTTGGCAAATAGGTTGTCCATTATCCGGGAAAATAAATTAAAAGTTTTAGTTTGTTGAAGCAGAAAAGAAAACCAGGAATGAGGCCGGGGAAGGTTCTTCACCTCTAAGGGCTTGTTCACACTGAGTTTTCACTCCGTGTTACAAGCGCTTTTTAGATCCGTCTTGGGGACCGACAGGACGGACCGAGAGACGGATCGAACAATTAGCAGTGAGTTTATCACTGCTGTCTATGACGAACACGCAGCGGCGTTCACATGAGAGATCACCACTGCGTGTTTCAAAAGCGCAGCTCAGCTCCGTCTTGAAAAGAATTGATATGCAATTATTTTCAAGACGGTGCCGAGCTGCGCTTTTGAAACACACAGCGGCGATCTCTCGTGTGAACGCCGCTGCGTCTTCCTAATAGCGAGCAGTGAGAATCTCACTGGTAGTTGTTAGATTCACACAAAAAAGACTCCTAAAGAATAAATTATGCTGGGCTTAAAAGAGATGTATGCCCCCTGATGAAGCAAAGGTGAAACGCGCATTGGGGTGCAGGGGCAAGCTGCTGCAGTGCACTTTATTATGGGTAATTTAATCTTTTTTACTATGCTGTATTAATGATAAGTGTAGTATTGCAAGCGTTTTGCATTGGTTAGTAGATTTATGAATGGAATATTTATTCCTACATGTAATTTAAAAAGTTTTTAAAAATTCCCCTTATGTACTTGTTCCCCTGTTTTTGGGTTTTTTTTTGGGCCCGGGTTTTTCCCGGTAGTCGTTTTAAAATTTGAAATTTGTTTTTTATGTCAATTTAAGTAAAATTTTTTAAAAAATTTTTACAAAAAAAGTTCATCGGGTTTTTAAAAGCCCTAGGGGTTTGTTAAGTCCCTTTTTCTTTTGGTTTTGTAATTGTTAAAATTGGGCCCTTTGGGTTCCGCTTTTCAGCCCCCAAGATG
Source organism: Phyllomedusa bahiana (assembly GCA_025379985.1). Taxonomy (NCBI): domain Eukaryota; kingdom Metazoa; phylum Chordata; class Amphibia; order Anura; family Hylidae; genus Phyllomedusa; species Phyllomedusa bahiana. Next base: position 50,463 of record JAODAL010003388.1, on the reverse strand, counting down.
GATCAAAAAAGCCCCCTTGAAAAAAATCCATGTGAACGGGCCCTTTAAAAAAGGCCCCAGCAGGAGACCCTTCCGGGTGAGAAAGGAACAAGGGCCGCCTACGCAAAAACATCGATACCTTCCCAGTGGCTGGGGTTTTCTGACCCCAAAAAGGAGAAAGGTTCAAGAGGTTCTCTCCATTTGATTTTGATGGGGGCCCTAAAAAGGGCTGATTTGGCCAAACCCCAACCCCCAAGGGGAAATTTCAACCCCAAAATACTGGAAAACCCAAAAAGAAAAACGTCTCACATCCCCGGAAACATTGTTGTGTGCTAAAAGTTATTTACCGCCATTTAAAAAAAACCCCCCCTATTAAAATCCAAAACCCCGGGGTAAGGTGTGGTTGCTATGGGCAATGGGAAGACACAGTTGGCGCCACCATAACAACCCCCCCTCGCCCCCCATCATTTTTTACAAATAAAATTTAATTTATCGTCCCAATGTTTGGTAGACTATGGGGTTTTGGGGGGTTTTATACATTTTTTTTTTCCTAGAATTCATTATTCCAGGAATTATTTGAAATTGTCAGAAGAAATGAAAATTGGGCCTTTGGACCCCTATAAATAAAAAAAGGGTTTCCAGTCCCCAAAACGGGTAAGGTTAAAACAAAAGGGTTAAAACAACCGCAGCTGAATTATGCAGACAGTACGTATTGAAATAGCAGGGAGAATGACATCCATTTGCTGATATTCTGTCTGCTGTATGTTATAATTATGATATTTTTTAGCATTTTTATTGACACAGAAAGGTAAATTATAATAAATCTCACATGGGAAATTCCGTAAGGAAGAATATATTTACGAGTAGCACTGGAAATATGTGTCACATTAACAACCTGGCAGCTATCAGAATTCATGCTGTCATTTTTCTTCATATAATCATAGTAATGTGAAGGCTCTAAAAATAAAAGGGTAAAGGTAGTGTCACAGATTCATACAAATATGTCTGACTGTACCAGAAAAAACATTATAGATGAACTGACTTTTTTATGGAAACACACAAAAAAAGCTAGGAATAAAATATATATTGTTGCCAAAAAAAGTAAGTGATCCCTTTGGAATTAAATTTGGGCCTTTCCCCAATTTTACTATTGGGTAAAAAGTAATTGGTTGTAATTTAAAATGGGCATTTAATTTACAAAGTTAACTAAATAATTAGCACCCAAAAAAGTTGTAAAGTTCATGAGTTTTTAAAGGGGGTTGTCTTTGCCCACAAAGATTAGCTTTTAACATTTTTGGGGGGCACTAAATGAAGACATTTTACCCAAATACTTGTGTTGTTCATTTTTTTTGGGAAAAGGGGCTACAAGTGATTTTTTTTTACCTTCTGTGCTCTCTCTGGTTCCCCAAAGGGGAAAAGACCTGTGTACTTCTCCCCCCCGCTGGTTTTTTCTGATAGCCCGGGAAATGATTAAACATAAAAATAAAAAACAATTCGATCGGGGTTCAACTCTTTAAATTTTAGGATTTGAGGTTACCTCGCCTATATCGCACCCCCCCCCCTGCTCCCGTTTGCGCAGAATTTGCCCCGTTTTTAAAATTTTTAAAAAAATGGGGCCAGCGAAAAAGGCCCTTTTAAATAAAAATTTAGAAAAGATAAAATAACAAATTTATTCGTAACCCCTTTGGTACCAAAGGGATTAAAAAACCTCATGGGGAAAAGATGGGCAGGAAAAAAAACTGATGCCTTTGACAAAAAACCCTCAAGCGTTTAAAGGGACATCGGTGCTTAATCATTTACCCCAGAACTTTCCCGGGCAGTGAGAGCTTGTTTGTTATCTGAAACCCCTTTTAGCAAAAGAAAAGTAATTTTCTGCCCGTTTACTTGACCTTTAAAAAGCTTCCCCTGGTTTCTTTTAAAAAATGAGATTTATCTAAAATTTGCAGAAGCTTAATACACAGAGCTAATATGCTAATTTCAAGGGCCAGCTTGACCAGGAAATGAATTTCGCCAAAAGCGCAATATTTTCATTCTGGGATCCTATGAAAAATTTGAGATGAGACATCCCCCTTTAAAATTTGGCCCCCATTACGTAAACATCACAGTTCCCCCTGAGAAAAAGGGGGAAGGTAAAAAAAAGAGAGATGTAATAAAAACAAATGTAACTGGAAAAGGCTACAGAAACATTGATAAAGACTTGGGTGTACATCAACCCATAAATTTGACAAATTTTGGGCTTTGCCCAAACCGGAAAAAGGTAAGGGAAAAAACCCCAAAGGGAATTAAAATTTTTAAAAACATTTCCCTTTAAATCAAGCCCCAACAGGGCCTTGGGGTGAAAAACCCCCCCCCCCCAACAAAATCTTTTGTTCCCCAAAAAATGCAAGTAAAGGGTGATGTGGTGTTTTTTTAAATGGTTTAAGTTAGATTTCCAAACCCCACTGGATGTTGTTAAAGATGACCGGATCTGGTATGCCCTACTAGAAAATTTTTTCAGGGAGGAAATTTTTCCCAATTTTCCTCAATTTTGGGGGGAAATTTTTTTTTTAATTTTTTTTAAACCCACAAAGACATGTTGGTGGGAAAGGGGTTTGCTGTTTATAAGTTGGGGACGTTTGGCTTTTTTAAATTCAAGGGAAATTTAAATTTTCTTTTTCTTCCTGCAAAGTGCCCTGTTTATCAGTGGACCCTGGCTACCAATTAAAAATCAAATGGGTGGGGGGTTACATAAGCCCCTAAAATATCAATTTGTGGAGGGTGACTGATCATTTTAAATTTAAGGGTTAAAAGTGCCCCTTAAGGTGAACATTTTTTTGGCATTTAAAGTTCTAACAAAAGTGAGTAAAACCCCTCAATTTTGTAAATTTTGTAAATTTTACCTTTTTTACCCCGGGAAAATATTAAAAATAAACACTTTTTATACAAAAGCAAATTAATATTTAAAGCCCGGGGTAGCCAAATATTTATATCCATTTTAAAAGAAAAATATTTATTCGCCCCCACAGGTAATTTTCCCCCCAAAGCTTTTTAAAAGTACTTGCAGTTAATGTCCATTATAGTATTGCTTTTCTTTTTTCTTAGTCCCCGCCCCAAACATCGGGTTTAGTCCTTTTTTCACGGTGTAGAGGGAAAACTGCCGACTGAAGGTGCATTGGGGCACACCTGTGTGCAACGTTTCAAAGGCACCACGCCCCCTTTGTCAAGCGTGAAGATAAATATTTGCCCAAATTTTTAAAACATTAAAATTTTTGAAAAGGATTATGGTTTGGGGGGGATAAGGAGCTCCCTGAGCAGATAACCTAAATGTTTGTTTGGTTGGGCTAATAGAGCTGAAATTTGGGCAATGATATACTTTGGGTTTCAATGTAAAAATAGCAGGGGTACAGCCCCTTTTTACAACAAATGTAAAATTTTTGGGGGGTGCCCTCAAAGTAAGGTCAACCCCACAGCTGGGTCAATTTTCTGAGCCCCCTGGCAAAAAAAGTGAAATAACCCTTAAGCCTGGTTCCCAAACCCCTTTTTATCCGATGTTTAAAATTTCCCGGGGGGAAAGGGTTTTGCCCCGCAATTTAACGCCGGGGGGAGGGGGGGCCCCCCCCCGGCCCCATTAAAAAGGTCATTGTTACCGGGAGGGAAACGCCAAAAAAATAATTTTTCAACCTCACCTCTTCCCCGCCCCGGCGTATTTGGCGGGGAGGGACGGAAAAAAAACCATAGTTCTCTATGAGAAAATGTGGTTTACCCCTTTAAAGAAAGGGCGGATTTTGATATACTGGCCCGCGCAAAAAAGGCATGCATTTCGGCTGGGGGGGGAAAACCGTTGCACCCAATAAGCTGTTTTTTGAACGATACTTAAATAAAAATGGACAAATTGTGCCCCAATTTGCCCCTTTTCCCTTCCCAGGGGGGTCATGTGACTTGTTAGTGTTTTCAAGATTTTCAAATTTTTTAAGAGGAGCAGGTGTGGTTTAAAATTTGGCCGGGTTTTCGGGTCTCATACTGGTCACGGAAAAATTCAACAGGGAAAGAAAGGTTTGAGGATTGAAAAAAAAATTTTTTTGCTTCTACATAAAAAATGGCCCTTTTTCTTAAAAAAGATTGCCCCAAAACCCCTCTGAAAAAATGGGGTGCGGGCCCGTGACAAAGACCCTATTGCAGGGTTTTAAAAAGGGGCCCGGCCCCCACTCACAAAAAGACCTTTACCCATGGATGGGCCAAAAGAAAATTGAATACATGGGGTTCCCCCGGGCCTTTTTTTTACAGAGCCCGTCTTTTCAAAAAAGACAAAATTTTGGGGTGCTTCGCAAATTTATGTAAAGGTTTTTAAAAGGGGGGGTGGGTTATTGTGTTTTGGGGCAAACCTTATCCAAAAAGGCATGAAAAAAAAAATTTTGGCCGTACCCCCGCTGGCTTGGAAGAAAAAAGACCCAAAAGATGCCCCAAAAAAAAATTTTTTTTCCCAAATTTGATGGTAAGGGAAACCCAAATAAGGGGCGCCTTTATTAAAAATTTCCCTCCTTTTTAAAAAAGACCCAAAAAACCAAGTCCCAACTTGTTGGGTTTCTTTCCTTAACCCCCCAAGCATGGTGGGAATTCCCTGATTGGGGGGGGCCCGGGGTGCTTCCTGGGGGAATTCATTGGGCCATAATCCCCTGTACTGTTTCAAAAAAACTTTCTTAAAAGGGGAAAAAAACCAAAAAAGGGAAATTCCAACATTTATAATTTTACCCAAACCCCCCCCTCCAAAATTTTAACACTTCCCCTTTTCACCAAAACTAAGGGGAAAAAGGGGGGCCGGAAAAATTCTAAAAAAAAACCAACAAAATTTGGGGTACTCAGCAAAAGGGAGGGCTCCCAAGGCCTAAAGCCAACCTCCCGCTTTTGTTCCATTTTGGAGGAAAATAAGTGGGTTCCTTCCCCCACAACCTTTAAGTCAGGTAATTTTTTCCTAAACAAGGGAATGCCGGCGGTTAATTGGGTTCCAAAAATTCCTTTTGGGCACCATTCCCCTTTTTTTAGGGGTGGGACCCATTTTTTTTTTCCTTCGAATTTTGTTTTTTTACTGTTTTTTTGTGATTTTTTGAGGGCCCCGCAAAAATTTTACACCGTTAAGGGGGCTTTAAACCCCAAAAATTTTACCCCTTTTTTTCCAAATTCATATTTTTTTTTTCCAATGTAAAAAGGGTTTTTACAAATACTAGATTTCAAAAAATAAGGAGTTTTAATTCTCACTTTTGGAAAAACCGGGGAGTTGCTTTCATTTTTCTGTATAAACCCAAAATTTGGGTTATTGGCTGCTTTTTTTCAAATCCCTTTTGGTGGAAAAAGGGTAAAAAACCCCAGAGGCCAAAGTTAACTTAACCCACCCACAGTCCCCCCCAAAATTTTTCCCAATCTGGGGGTTTCCCCTTTGCTCTAAACCATTTTTTAGGGGGGTTGGTTTATTTTTGAATTTTTTCCTTTTTTAATTTTTCCCTTTTTTTACTTTTGTAAATTTTGGGGTTAGGGGTGCAAAAAATGAGGGGGCCTAAGGGGGTTTGTATAATCCAAAATTTTGGCCAAAATTAAAAAGGGCCCCTTTTTGATTATTTTTGTTGTGGGTGTTTTTTTCCACCCCAAAATCCCCAAGGGTGCGTACAATCCGGTTTTTATCATAATTGCCTTTTTTATTGGGTTTTTCTTTAATTATTTTTGATTTAAAAATTTCCCCGTTGGGTGATCTATGGTTTTTTCCGGCCCTGGCCGATTTCCCCGGAAAATACAAAATCGATTTTTTTTCCCCTTGCCGGGAAAGAAAAGTGGATCCCCTCAATTCCCCGCAGGTAAACCTTTAATAAGGAATTTAGGGGGGCCCATCTGGAACCTTTTTTTTGTTATTTGTTTAGGCCCCTTTTTAAAAACATTGGGTTCCCCCGTATTTTTGGTTTTTCAAAAAACTTTTGTTTCCCCTTTTCCCTTTTTGTTTCTGAGCCCCCCCCCCCCCCCCCCCACCCGTTTTTAAAGGTTTACACCTAAAATTTTAAAAAGGGGGAAAGGTGAAGGGGGGTTACCTACAAAAGATCCCTTTTTGAAGGGAAAATTTATAATTTATATTTTTTTAAATTAAAAAAAGGGTAATTCCAAAAATTAAATTGTCAGCATGGGGGGTGTTCCGACAGGGTTTTTTACATTTTTCCCCAAAAACGCCCAAACTTTAACAAAGGGACCCTGCTATTTTTTCTCCCTTTTTTACCCCTGCTTCCTTGTTAAAATTTTTTTTGCATTTCCCGGCCAAAATTTAATGGGGTAATGGGTTTTCATAACTGCCTCGGTTTTTTCCCCCCCAAAAAACTGGGGGCCCCTCAAGTTAACCCATTCCTCTTCAAAGTTTTTACAACATCCCCCATGCTTTTTCCTTTTTTCCCTTTTTTTTTTTCCTTTTTCTGGGAAAATTTTTTTAATTTTCCGGGTTCCGGGCCCCAAACCCCCAAAAAATTTATTTACCCCTTTTTTATCAATAAGGGGGCCCCCTCCCCATAAAACCTAAAGTTTTTTAAACCCCCCAATTTGTTTTTTTTTTTTATTTTTTTTCCCCCCCGGTCTTTGGGGGTAGATAGCGGTTTAAACCAATTTTCCCCCCCACTCTTCCCTTTAATGTTTCCCCTTGTTTAGTGGAAATTTTTGCCCCCCCCGAACTTTCCCCAAAAGCTTTGATTTTTTGGTTGGGTTTTTTTAGTTTTTTCCCCTGCTTCCCCCGGGGAAAAAAAAGCAATTTAAGGTGGTTTGGGCCCCTTTGGAAAGGGGTATTTGGGGTTCCTTTTTCCCCAATTTAACCCCCCCTTTTATTTTTTTTTTAATGCCAGGGTTTTACGGGGATCTTTTGCCCCCTCCGTTGAATATTCATTTTCCAGGGGGAAAAATCCACCCCTTTTTTCTTTTTTTTTAACTTTATACAATCAGTTTTTGTTTAAACCCCCCCATTTAAATTCCCTTGTAATTTTTTAAGGGGGGGCAGCCCCTTAAAAAAAGAAAGGCCAAAGCTCTTTTTAAAATCTCTGGAAAACCCTTTTTCCCCCTCCCCCCCCCCCGTGTTTGGCCCGCAGACTTAAAAAGGGGGGAAATTGGAACCTTGCGCCCCTTTTCTGCCCCCCATTAATCTTAAAAATTTTCCCCTTTTTTCTTGTCCTTTTCCTTTAAAATCCCTCCAAAATTCAAATTTACCCCCACTTGCTGGCCCTTAAGGTCCGTTATAAAACCCATGAAATCCCAAAATTCGTTTACCAACAAACTAACTTCTAATTTAAAACTTCCCCACCTAGATTAAATTAAATGACAAAACAACCCCCCAAAAAAGGGCACTGTTCCCTTTCACCTATTTGCTTTTCCTTGCTGCTGGAGACATATCTCCTAATTCCGCTCCTCTGCATATCCACACTATTAATTCACCCTTTTCTTATCAATCAAGCACCACAAACTCCTCCACTAAACCTCAAACTGATTTCCTTGGCCCCGGCCACCATTGTCTCTTTCTCGAGCTCTTTGGAATGCACAGTCTGTGTGCAACCAATTTCCCTTCATTCACAAGCTCTTCATTTCACATTATCCTTCCTTAGTTTTGATGGAAACTTGTCTGACACCCTCTGACACTACCTCCTCTGCTGTGCAATCTTATGGTGCCTTTCAGTTTACTCATGCTCTCCGCCCTGGCAACAAGCAAGATAGAGGTGTTGGCCTTCTCCTGTCGGATATCTCTTACTTTGTCCTGAATTCACTTCTACTCTCCCTCTCCCAATTTTCTTTTGAGGTGCAGTCTGTCCGCATCTACTGTCTCCTCAACGTTCAAGTGACTGTCATCTACCGAGCGCCAAGCTCCACAATTGCTTTTTTTGATCACTTCACCATCTAGTTTATACACTTTCCATCTATTGACATCCTTGTGATCATTATGGGAGATTTCAGCAACCCTATTGAAATGTGCCATTTAGCTGCCTCTAAACTCTGATCGCTTTCCACCTCCTTCGGCCTCTTGTAGTGGTCCTTTGCAGTTACTTACAAAGAGGGACACAGGTTGGATCTTGTTTTCAGCTGTTTCTGCTCCCATCTCACATCTAAAACTCTGCTTATTTTCTTGTCCCTTTTCCCTTTAACAGTCCCTCCAGTTCAGAACCTTACCCCCACTTGCAGAAATCTTCAAGGTCTTGTTACTCAAACTCTCTCTGACTCTTCTACCTCGTTCTACCACATCCTCACTTCATGAGATTGACACAGTCACTTCTCTCTACAAGAGATATAGAACAGACAAATACAGGGGCCAAATAGACACATAGGGCAACATGTATGAAGCTCGACGCATCGGAGTGCACGTTTTCACCCGATTTAAAGTGAAAGCTGCGCCTCATGTATGTCGGCACCCGAGGTGTGCTCATACATGCGGTGTAAAGTCCCCTGCGCCTCGCCAGAGTGTGAGGCGCAGTGCGGGACTTAGGCGCAGTGCGGGACTGCGCTTAAGATTCGCCGCCCGAGGAGGTGCACTCATACATGCGGTGAAAAGTTCCCTGTGCCTCGCCAGTGTGTGAGGCGCAGTGCGGGACTTGGGCGTAGAAGGACTGCGGATAACATGTATTCCAATTCGAGACAGGCTGGAAAACAGAGAGAAATCATTAGACAAGTTAGTGAATAGCAAAAAGAGTTGTCTTTCAAATGAATGAATGAATAAAGAGAAAAATCAAAGCTGTCTAAAAACGATTAAATATAGTGAAAAAGTGGATCATATATAAAATATATAAGATCGCTCAAGAAATAAATCTCAGCTCTCAGCTCCGTGAGGCATGGAGTATGATTAAAAAAATCTTTTTTATTAGGTGTAAAACATTATCTGAAAAAGAGCTCAAACCTACTAAAAAAAATCCATAAATAAAATCTTTTACAGAGAATGTTTTACACCTAATAAAAACGATTTATTTACTAATACTCCATGCCTCACGGAGCTGAGATTTCAGTGCCCCCATCTCTCCATAGACTACAATGGGACAAAGTAGCTCGCGCTCTGATTGGCCGGGATAGCCAAGCCCCCGCTAGTTCACCCAATCAGCTCTTTTCTGCCTTTTTTACTGTACTTTCAACTGTCCCGCCTTTTCATTTGATTGGTCAATACTACTTCATAGGTTATAATGGTTCACTGTCGCTCCTATTCTGATTGGCTGGTTTCTGCCGACCAATGAGAAGAGCTTACAGAATTTGAATTACTGTATTTCCCGGCAGTTTTCAATATCCAAATTCCTGATGTAGTGCCGGTGACGGCGACAAACGCGTTGTTAGTGATTTGATTGATGTCTGTTTTTAGAAGGTTTTAGCTCTTTTACAGATATTTTTCACCTAATAAAAATGATTTTTTAAATCATGATCCATGCCGCATGGAGCTGAGATTTCATTGCCCCGATCTCTCCATTGACTACAATGGGACAAAGTAGCTTGCACTCTGATTGGCCGAGGTAGCCAAGCCCCCGCTAGCTCAACCAATCAGCTCTTTTCTGCCTTTTTTACTGTATTTTGAACTGTCCCACCTTTTCATGTGATTGGTCAATACTACTCCATAGGTTATAATGGTTCACTGTCGCTTCTACACTGTGTTCCAAATTATTATGCAAAAAGTGTTTAGGAATGATAAGGTAAGAATTTTTTTGTTTGTCAGTTAAACTCATTGATGGTGATAATTTTTACAAAGTTAAAAGCAAATAAAACAACAGCAAATAAATATATGTAAATATGTAGAGTTTTTGAAACACATTGCACCTGTAGCCGACATTGCACCTGTCAGGGCTCTTTATATCACTGAAAGCATTTGCAGACACCTGTGCTAATTCATTTGGCAGGAGTGTCCATTTAAAGGCAAAACTACTTAAGAAGGCTGTCCCACATTATTAAGCAGCCTACATTTTCAGCTAAAATGGGAAAGAAAAAGGATGTGTCGGCTGCTGAGAAGCAACAAATTGTGGAGTGTTTCGGTCAAGGCATGACTACAATCAACATTGCCAAGACACTTCGTCGTGATCATCGCACAATCAAGAAGTATGTAGCTGATTCACAGCACACACATGTGCGTGCTGATAAGGGAAAATTGAGGACTCTTTCCAACAGGCAATTACGTCATGTTAAAAGAGCAGCAGCAAAAATGCCTTGTCATAGCAGCAGACAAGTTTTTGAAGCTGCTGGTGCCTCCAACGTCCCCCGAACAGCAAGATGAAGGGTCCTTCAGAGGTTTGCAGCTGTAAGTAAGCAATCCTGTCAACCTCCTCTATCCACTGCACACAAGCAGAAACGGGTCCAGTGGGCCAAACAATACATGAAGACTGACTTCAAAACTGTTTTGTTCACCGATGAGTGCCGTGCAATGCTCGATGGTCCAGATGGATGGAGTGGAGTATGGCTGGTTGATGAACACCCCATTCAAACACGGCTACGGCGGCAACAAGGAGGAGGTGGAGTAATGTTTTGGGCTGGAATCATGGGTAGAGAGATTGTCGGCCCCTTTAGGATCCCTGAAGGTGTAAAGATGAACACCATAATGTATGTGGAGTGTCTCAAACAGCACTTCCTGCCATGGTTCAAGAAGAAGAACCGTGCATTCCGCAGCAAGATCATTTTCATGCATGATAATGCACTGTCTCATGCTGCAAATAACACATCTGCATCTCTGGCTGCTATGGGCATAAAAGGGGACAAACTTATGGTGTGGCCCCCATGCTTCCCTGACCTCAACCCCATTGAGAACCTCTTGAGCATCATCAAAAGGAGTGTCTATGATAGTGGGAGGCAGTTGACATCTAAGCAACAGCTCTGGCAGGGTATTCTGTCCTCATGCAAAACAATTAAAGCAGAAACCATCCAAAACCTGACAAATTCAATGGAGTTCAGAAGCTCATTTCAAACAAGGGGTCCTATGTGCACATGTAACATCACCTAGAATAAAGTTTTGACTTGAAAACTGTTTGATTTCATTTTGTAATAGCCTGCTAATGCTTATAATTTCACAAATGACCATTTTTTTGTTCGTTGTAAAAATCAAAAGGTTGAAAACTCTGCTGTGCGTAATAATTTAGAACATGCATTTTGAGTTTTTTTTTTTTATAAAATATACTGTTCTCATAGGTAATTTGTTCAAAAACCTTTCAATTATATTCAATAGTTGATGACTGGAAAATTACAATGACTGCAATTCATATAGGTAATCTTGGACAATAAGAGAAAATATTATTTGCATAATAATTTGGAACATAGTGTATTCTCATTGGCTGGTTTATGCCGACCAATGAGAAGCGCTTGTTAGTGATTTTATTTATGTATGTTTTTAGAAGGTTTGAGCTCTTTTTCAGATAATGTTTTACACCTAATAAAAATGATTTTTGGAATCACACTCCATGTCTCACGGAGCGGAGAGCTGTGTACTGTTGTAACAGTCGACCTAGAGCACATTTTGCCCCATTCCATTACGTTCTCGCTTCACTTCACCACCTCCGGCTCATTTAGACCACAATCAACTAGGTCTGCCTGTCGAAGCTGCAACGCGCCTCACTTTGCCGACTCGCGATCATGCATGCCTCGTAGTATTTGAGAGTGCCGTGTCCCGCCCCAGAACGCCCACACTGCGCCCATTGCACGCTCCTTCATGTTAGGCACAGACGAAAGTGGTGAAGCTTGCGCCTAACATCGCATCACTGCCTCCTACAGAGGATTCGAATTGGTGAGCTGCAGTTTTCGCCAGAAAACAGGCGCAAATCCCGATCATACATGTCGCCCATAGAATAGACATTAGACAGGAATGCATGGATCAACAAGGACAAGAACAAGACTGGAAGCACAGGCAAGGAGCGCAGACAGACTGGAAACACAGACAAGGACAAAAGCAGAAAACACTGACAACAACTAGGCTAGGAACTAGGCAAACAGACAAGTACCAAACAGGACAAGAAATACAGATAAAACAGAATGACCAGAGTCAGGTAAGCACCAAGACTCAGGTGTGGAGCGTGGGGAGGAGTTGGCTTATAACCCTGTAGGTGCAAGAGGATTGGCAGAGGAAGCCCATACCTAAAGCACTCTGTAGGAATAAATATGAGCAGGATGTGGTTGCGCCTCCCTATAGCACAAGAGGGAGAAGGGGCAGCAGCCACAAGATGCTGGAGTAGCAAAGCCAGCATGGGGGAAAGCCACGCAGGAACCGCAAACAGGTAAGAAGGCAAGCGACAGTGTAACGGTCGTGGTAATGGATCCTCTGGACCAAAGCAAATGATGGTAATAGCCACGCCAGGGAGCAGAGTCTAAGTAGGTCTGGTTTTCCGTGATGGACTTGCTGCGGCGGATTGCTACCAGGTCGCTACCCCTGACATGACTTGCTTGCGATGGCTGTCGATGTGCCAAAGGAAGGAGGAGGTCTTCTTTTCTTGTCTGCCTGGACCTTCATACAGAAAGGTCACAGACCAGATTATCCACCACAGGGACATCGGAGGAGGCAGGGGACAGCGGAAGGGGTGGGTGGGGATGCCGACCGATGACGATGAAGAAGGGGAATGCCCCAGCGGAATTAGAGTCCAGGGAGTTATATGAAAATTCCGCCCATGGCAACAGACTGGACCAATCATCTTGTCTAGCAGATGTGAAGTGCGGAGATAGGTACCCAAAACTTGATTCACCCTCTCCACTTGACAATTGGATTGTGGGCGGTACACGGAAGAGAAGTCCAGTTCCAATTGCAGTAGCAAACAAAGGCCTTGCCAAAATCTCGAGACAAATTGAACCCCCCGTCCCAAACAATATGTGAGGGTGGTCCATGTAGTCGGAAGATATGTTTGAAAAAGAGATTGGCGAGCTGAGGAGCAGAAGGAAGGCCAGGCAAGGGAACAAAGTGTGCCATTTTGGAAAAACGGTCAGTGACCACCTAGATAACTGTAGTTCCTTCAGAGGGTGGTAGGTCGGTTATGAAACCCATCGCAATATGGCTCCAAGGACTGCTAGGTACTGGCAAAGGTTGGAGTAATCCCGCAGGTTTGAGTCGAGGTGACTTGTTGCGGGCACAGGTGGCACAGGCCTCCACGAACTCCTTCACATCTTTGGCGAGATCAGACCACCAGTAGAACCGGGAAATCAAGGAACAAGATTTCCGTACCCCAGAGTGACCAGCTATGCGAGAGCAACGACCCCATTTCAGCACCCTCAACCGGAGCGCAGAACGCACGTATGTCTTTCCTGGTGGTATCCGTTGGAGGTTAATGGGAGCTAAGGAAACTAGACGTCCAGGAGGTACGATATGTCATGGGATGACCTCTTCTTCCCTACTAACATCGGAGGCACGAGAAAGGGCATCAGCCTTAACGTTCTTTTCTGCCAGTCGGAAATGGATAACATAGTTGAAACGGGCGAAGAACAAAGACCACCTCGCTTGACGTGGGTTAGGCATTGCGCTGTCTGAAGGTAGAGGAGGTTTTCATGGTCAGTGAAGGTATTCATGGGAAATTGAGCACCCTCCAGGAGGTGGCGCCATTCTTCCAGAGCAAGCTTAATGGCCAGAAGTTCTCGATCCCCGATGGTATAATTCCTTTCCGCCGGTGAAAAAGTCCTAGAAAAGAATCCACAGGCCCGAGTCTTGCCCCTAGGCCCCTTCTGGGTGAGAACCGCCCCAGCCCCTACAGAAGAGGCGTCGACTTCTAAAAAGAAGGGTTTCTCGGTATCAGGCCGGGATAACACAGGTGCAGAGGTGAATGCTGCCTTCAATTTGGAGAACGCCTCTTCAGCGTCCGGTGGCCACAGTTTCGGGTTGGCATGTTTTTTAGTGAGAGCCACAATCGGTGCTACCAGTGTAGAGAAATGTGGGATAAACTGCCGGTAGTAATTGGCTAAGCCCAGGAAGCGCTGTATGGCCCAAAGGCCAACGGGTCTTGGCCACTGTAGGATGGCAGAGAGTTTGGTGGGATCCATCTGCAGGCCCTTGTCCGAGATTATGTATCTGAGGAAGGGCAAGCTGGTCTAGTGGAATAGACACTTTTCCAGTTTGGCGAAGAGATGGTTCTCGCGCAGGCGTTTCAGGACCTGGCGCACATGTGACTGGTGGGTCTCCAGATCGGGTGAAAACACCAAGATGTCATGCAGGTAGACCACTACGGAAACATGCAGGAGGTCTCTGAAAATGTCATTGACAAATTCCTGGAAAACTGCTGGAGGGTTACACAAGCCAAAGGGCATCACAAGATACTCGAAGTGCCCATCAGGAGTATTGAAGGCCGTTTTCCACTCATCACCCTCCCAGATCCGGACAAGATTATACCCCCCCGCAAATCCAACTTGGAGAAGACTTTGGCTCCCCGGAGACGATCAAAGAGTTACGTGATCAACGGTAAAGGATACCGGTTCTTGATGGTGATCTTGTTGAGTCCGCGGTAATCGATGCACGGTCTCAGAGATCCATCCTTCTTCTCCACAAAGAAAAAAACGTCTCCAGCCAGAGAAGTAGATTTGCGGATGAAGCCTTTTTTAAAGTTTTCTTTAATGTAGGCCGTCATCGCCCGAGTCTCGGTTACGGAGAGCGGGTAGACCCTACCCCGGGGTGGACTAGTCCCGTGCAGCAGATCTATAGGGCAATCGTAAGGACGATGAGGAGGAAGTGTCTCTGCTTGCTTCTCAGAGAAGACGTCCTGGAAGTCCTGATACGGTTGCGGCAGGCCAGATAGCGACTTGAGAGAGGACTGCGGAGGACTGGGGCGCATTCAGTGAGGTGCCAATAGGCAGCGAGATTGGCCGTCTTCCAGTCGAGCGGAGGGGCGTGACGCCCCAGTAGAACCGCCGAGGACGAACAGGGTAGGAAGAAGAATGCCATCCTTTCCCTGTGCAAAGCTCCTACTTGTAGGGTCACTGGCTCAGTCCGGAAGAGGATGGAGTCACTCAATAGCTCACCACTGACGGACGAGATCACCAAGGGTTGGTCTAAGCGGACCACCGAGAGACGATACTTGGTCACCAAAGCAGCATCCATAAAGTTCCCGGCAGATCCAGAATCCAAGAACGCAGCCACTTGGAACGAGACTCCGGAATTGGATGTGACCAGGACTAGCAGCATGAGCTGTGGAGAGGGATTGCTCACACCTAGGGACGCCTCTCCCACGAAACCTAGGTGCGTGCATTTCCTGGACTTTGCGAAAGGAGCAGACAACCCCTGCAGAAATGTTCAGGGCTTCTGCAGTAGAAGCACAAATTCTCCTCACGTCGTCGGGCAAGCTCTCGCAGAGTCAGGTGGGCTCTGTCCACTTGCATGGCCTCTTCCATTGGGAGGGGAGGAGGCAGTGGAAGCCGCAGAAACACTGGCGCAAGACGAGGCAGCTGATGTGTACGTGCCGATTTGCGCTCTTGGTGGAGCTCCTCCCGTCTCTCTGAGAAACGAATGTCTATGCGGGTCGCCAGGTGGATGTGCTCACTTAGCGAAGTCGGAGAATGCTGTGTGGCGAGGGCATCCTTAACACTGCGTCATTCCAAGCCAATTCAGAAGCTAAGGTGCGAAATTGTATGGCGTAGTAACCAACAGAGGAGCTCCCTTGCTGAGGGTTCACCAAGGTGGTCTCAGCAGACGAGGCGCGGGCAGGCTCTTCGAAGACACTGCGGAACTCCTGCAGGAATGTCGCTAGATCGGCTGTGATCGGATCGCGTTGGTCCTAAAGTGGGGTCGCCCAGGCCAGGGCTTTCCCGGAGAGAAGACTGACCATGAAGGCCACCTTGGACCTTTGAGAAGGGAACTGTATAGCCAGAAGTTCTACATGGAGGGCGCACTGGCTGATGAACCCCCTGCAGGCTTTAGGATCCCCGTCAAACTTCGTCGGCATGGATAACCAGAGTTTAGGACTGGTGGACATCCCCGGAGCAGCTGCCACAGGTGGGGCCATGGCAGCCGGCTGCTGCTGCTGAGTGGCCAGGAGCTGCTGCATCATTGTAGTCAGCTGATTCAGCTGCTGCGCTTGCTGCGCGATCTGTTTAGAATGTAGGGCCACGATGGTGATGAGGTCCGAGACACTCGGTAGAGGCCACTTGGCGGGATCCATGGCTGAATCGAACTGTAACGGTCATGGATCCTCTGGACCACCGCAAGAGATAGTAATAGCCACGCCAGGGAGCGGAGTCTAAGTAGGCAAAGCGGGATGGACTTGCTGCAGCAGATTGCAACCAGGTCACTACCACTCATATCTTCTGTCTTAAAACCCTAAACAATTAACACTTTCAACTACCTACTCCATTTCCAGGAGTACCCTCCTACCTCTTTCAGCTAAAGACATTACCACACACTACAAAAGCAAGATTGTCAACATCAAAAAGAATATCCACCTACAAATCTGCACAATGCTCTTTTTCCATAACCTCCTTTGCCATCCTACTCTAAAAATGTCATGTAACCACCTGTCCTCTATACCCAATATCAACCCACTTCATCCCCCCACCTTAGTACTGTGCTTATTCCAGCCCTAACCCATATATTTTAACTTTCTCATTTAAATCAAGTAACTGTCCCACCAATCCTCAAGAAGACATCCACTGACTCATCTTCGTTTTCCAACTATAGTCCCATCTCACTGCTACCACTTGCCTCAAAACTCTTTGAAAGACACGTATACATTAAACTATCCTCACATCTTTCTTCTAACTCACTTATCACTTTGATACAATCTGGTTTCTGAATCCACCACTACCCTAAACTGCCCTTACAAAAGTCATAAATTGCTTAATAACCACAAGAACCTCAAGCCACCAGGTTCGGACTGTCAATCTGCCGGTGGGTGCTAAGAGCAGTGTCTTTTCAACTGCATGTGCGTCCTCAGGACGTGCACACAGTTAAAAATTATGGCGCCAAGCACCCCTGTGGATCAGAGGCCTTCGGGAGTAAGCAGGCAACCGACATGATGTATCAAGATGTCTGCGCCGCTGCATCTTGTAGGGCAAAAGGAAACACTGGGAGCAGCATCCCAGTGTAATGATATCCTTGTGGTGAAAAATCACCATAAAAAGTGACCCCACTCTAAGTTAAGGTTTCTTTGTATGTTTTTATAAATTAATCTATCATTCTTACTGTCACGTCAGAGGAGGTGCAGTGGGCCCTGACTGCCACCCAGCCCACTGTCCCTGCCTACTTGGTGTGCTGCCATAGGTGGCAGACCCCAACTGGATGACAAGCCCATAATACTACGTGTGGGGCCATCAGGGAAACGCAGAGTCAAACTGTCTGGGTCAGTCACGGTGCAGGAACATCAAAGCCAAGAATCATTAACCGGAAGAATAACGGGAGGCAAGCCAAGGGTCAAACACAGACGGTAACATGGTACAGAATCAGAATTCAGAAACGTAGTCAAGGAGCAAGCCGTGGTCTGGTAATCTGCAGCAAACAAACAAACAAGAAAAACTGGGGAAGCGCAAGGGATAACCTTTCTCAGGCAAAAATTGACAGTACTGAGCAGATTTAAATGAGGAGCCCTTACCCTGCCCCAGCAGCCGAATGGTGCGGCCTCTGAGCTTTCCTATTGGCCAGTGCGACACACCCTCTGACTAGATTAGGAGCTGAGCTGTCACTCCTAAACTCATCAGCCCCGCCTCTCCGAGTGTGTCGACTGGCCAGAGGGATTAACCCCTGCAGCGCCTTGCTGTTCCACGGCAGAAACGTGTGCCGTGACACTTACATAGTTCGTAAGGCTCAAAAAAGACAGACGTCCTTCAAGTTCAGCCTATTTCCCTATAAGATGAAGGCAAAAAACCCCATGAGGTAGAAGTCAATTGTCCTTATTTTAGGGAAAAAATTCCTTCCCGACTCCAATTTGGCAATCAGAATAATTCCCTGAATCAATGATCCTCCTCGGGAGTCCTAGTTACTATATACTTGTTTTATTACTGCACTCTAGACCCTTTTTGAACTCTGTTAGTGATTTCACCATGACAAGGCAGAGAGTTCCCTTTCTATGTTTATGCAGAAACGTTCTTTCCTCTTGGCGTAGAAAATGTCCTCTTGTTCTTGATAAATTGCCTTGGGCATAAATAGATCCTAGTATAGATCTCTATATTGACTTTTAATATGTTTGTATATGTTTATTATGTCACGCGAAGCCGTCTTTTCTCTAAACTAAATAACACAAATCTTGCTAATCTTTCTGCATATTGTAGTCCACCCAGTCCGTTTATTATTTTTGTTGCCCGCCTTTGAACCTGTTCAAGCTCGACAATGTCTTTTCTGTGCACTGGTGCCCAAAGCTGTACACAATATTCCATGTGTGGTCTAACCAGTTACTGGTAAAATGGGAGAATAATGTTCTCATGATGTGCAACTATGCCCCTTTTAATGCACCCCATAATCCTATTTGCCTTGGCAGCTGCTGCCTGACACTGGCTGCTACAGATAAGTTTACTGTCCACCAGGATTCCCAAGTCCTTCTCCATGTCACTTTTACCCAGCTTTTTCCTGTTTAACAAGAAATCATGTAATGTATTTTTCCTCCCCATGTGCATTACCTTACATTTATCTGTGTTAAACATCATCTGCCACTTCTCTGCCCAGGCCTCCAACTTATCCAGATCCCTTTGTAATAAAACATTATCCTCTATCGTGTTGATTACTTTACAGAGCTTAGTATCATCTGCAAAGATTGATATTCTACCATGCAATCCATGTGTAAGATCGTTAATAAGTATATTAAAGAGAATAGGGCCCAATACTGACCCCTGTGTTACCCTACTAGTAACGGGGATCCAGTCTGAGTATGTACCATTAATCACCACCCTTTGTTTTCTATCACTGAGCCAGTTACTTACGCACTTGCAAACATTTCTCCTTGGTCCAAGCATTCTCATTTTACTTACCAACTTTGTATGTGGCGCCGTATCAAATGCTTTAGAAAATCTAAATATATGACATCCAATGCCTCACCCCGATCCAGTCTAGAACTAACTTCCTCATAGAAGCTGATTAGATTAGTTTGACAGGACCGATCCTTCATACACCCATTCTGTGTCCCTCCCAGTCTGGTTGTGCTCATGGTATAGCATCAATGTCACTTCCGGTTACTATGATGGTAACTGGAAGTGACGCTGCACAGGGAGTGCTGCAGAATGTTATGTTAATCCATAAAGAAGTTGGGTTAGGGTTAAAGAAAATATTTGTGATTGGTAGAACCCAAACACAAAAATTTTTTCACAGGTTTGGTCAAACTAGTATCAAACCAAACCGGGACCTATTTGAACAATACTAGTTCTTATAGTAAGAACAATATTCAGAAAAAAAACGTACATTAAGGTAAATCTCATCCAAAGGCTAACATTATTTTGACAACTCCTACCCCCTGACGACCCACACTCTGTCAATGTCAGGGCCATGTTTTTCAGTGGGCACACTAGGCAGTTGCCCGAGGGCCCCACAAGTATAGGGGCCCCAGGTGGTGTATGTATGTCCCAGGAATACAAGAAATATACCTCGGATCTTTTGGTTGGCTTTGCTTATGCAACTGTTTGTTTGTTTATAGGATTTGCAAACAGTTAAAAACCATGGTGGTGAAGGGAGCCAAAGGCTACCTGCTCTGCAAAATAGTCTTGTAGGCTTCAGACGGGCAGTGCCGAGAAATAAGTGGTGTGAAAATATGAGTGTGCTTGGCGGTGGCTCAAGGCATGGAACATGACAGTGTTATGCCCTAAGGCCCATAATGCTGTTAAGATGGCTCTGGACAATGTCAAAGTTTCCCGAGAGAAACCGTTTCAGATATTAGCTACTATGGTCCTGGGCACTGACAGTAAGTTCTGAGGCAACTTCATATCACGTTTATGGCCTCTGTTTGTGATATCATTTGTGGCCTGAAAGAGCCATAGAGATCTTAAGAGCAAATCTATTCTGAATTGGACTATGTTTTCCATATTTAATGAATGTATATGCTTATTGTATCAGACACAGTAGTGTGGTAAGTAAGACAAATTTAGTCCAGTTCTAACATTTGCCCTATGCATCTCTATGGCCCGGTTATGACCCCACCACAGTATCTGTCGGGACTACATTTTTTGATATACCTCGAACATGGCCTCACTGACTAAAGATAGTGACCTTAGTGTGATGGTGCGGATATGGAGAAACACATGAGTGCAACATGAGAATTGTTATCTGATCGTTGTTAGGTCATTACTTGTACACCTGCTATTACTTACCTCTACTTGTATCATGTTCAATGTTACATTGACCTTTCCATATAAAACCTGTTTGTCTTGAACGACGCCTGATAATATTTCCTATGGAGGACAGTAAACTTGCGGATTACATGTTGTAGCTTGTTCTCAGGCTTAATACGTTATAGACTAACCACAAGCACAAGTTAGCTGCTCCTTTGTCTTACATCTTGGAGGAGTGGTGAGCAGATTGCTGAATAATCACAAAGACATGAGCCAGGTACCTGGTTGCTCTGTTACATCTCCCATTCACAGCACACCTGCAGATTCAGTCTCCTCCCCCACAGGCAGGTGGAAAGAAACTTTCCTTCAGTTAGAGATTTGTTCCTCTTTGTTCTGCTGTTTTGTCTTTGGCCAGTAGCCGGAGACAGGGAAGATGTGTTAATGTCTGCAGAAGATCGAGCCGTCAGAGAGCTGTATTCCTCCAGGTAACAAGTGCTGACGCTTCTATGTTACTAGTCTTATAATTGTACTTCGTACTCATATTTTCAGACCTTCCATAGCTAAAATACATACTTGTGACTTTTCGTGGGAGAATTGCTGGACAGATTATTCATTCTTTTTATGTTGTTGTTGCCTTTAGGTAAGACAGTCACATAAGAAGCTGCATTAATGTTGACAACTTTAGTTTTTGGGGCTCCTGTATAGTCTTTTCCTTACTATATAGTTGTTGCAACAACAAAAAAACACCATGAATGTTAAAGGGGTTGTCTCACTACATTGATTTGTCCTGTTTTCTTGGTTTCATTTTGAATTCAGGGGCGTGTTTACTAGCTTCTACTAGGCTACAGCAGAAGTCAGGTCTGTAGCTATAGCAACCAGTGCTGGCAGCCTATAGGAGAGATCAAACAGGTCTGTAGCTATAGCGACCTGTGGAGCTGATGGAGTCCATACAAGAGGGGATATCTAGGAATAGGTAGGACACGGTAAATGGACATATATTGAAAAGTGACTTGTATTTGCAAGATCTTTAACATAAAAATCAATCCTCGTAGTGAGACAACCCCTTTAATGACATGATTTTTATTTATTTACTTTGCAACAGAAAAGTCTATGGCTATGTTCTTACTGCATATAGTTTTGCTGTCGCGGATTGAAAATTCAAGCATGTTCATTATGGAAAACACAAAAGGGAATTAGTATACAGATTAGCCATAAAAACATCATACCCAGATCATGCTTCACGGTAAAATAGAACACCACTGACCCCGAGAACCGAACAAAATCTGGCAAAAAGCAAAATGCAGTAAATTTTTTTAAATATTTTATTATAGACTTTAAAGGTAGATGCATGAGCAAATTTTTCCTCCATGAATCCACTAAAACATTTGTTTGAATAACATGCATATTTTGGGTCTGATTTTTACCATGGACTTTACTCCACTACATTTAAAAAGGTCATATTTGGAGGGAAAATCTGCAATGGAAATTGAAATGTTGTAGTATCAGGGTCCGTTCACATGGGGAAAATCTATTGTGGTTTTTGGTGCAAATTTGTTTGCTGATTTCACTGCAGATAAAACTTTTCTGCTTTTTTTGCCTTCTCCTATTAAGGTCAACGTGGAATTATACACAGTAAAATTCCAAGAAATCCACAGTAGATCTGAAGCATGTGGCAGGGATTTGTTCAAATCTCATCCACATGGCAGATACTGTAATTCACTGTGGATTTTTGATGCACCAATCCACATGGAATACCCCCAGCATCTTTGCTATGTGTGTATTTACATGGAAGTAATCTCTCACCACATCGTTTTTAATTAAAAAAACACAATGAAAATTTTACCCAAAAAATTTTAAGCTCTGAGTGCATATCCAGCATAATTCTGTTTAATAATGGTTTTAAGCCTTGCTTACACAAGATAAGTGTTTTTGCATTGTGTTCACATTATATGCACAGGATATGGCCACCGTTTTTGGGCATGGATTATCACGATTTAATACAGAAAATCCAGCTCCAGTCTATCCAATGCAGTTTTCATGCAAAATCTGTCTTAATAAGTATGTGACTTATTTTTCTCCACACTGTGGATTAAACATTTACATATGAAAATTCCTTGCCACAAAAACTATGACGCAGATTTACATTAATTATAATTTGCTGCTGTTTAAAGGCAGAATTTATGTGGAATATGGTGTGAAATACACATGAATTCCATATAGAAATTCATGTAAAAATCTACTGTGTAAGTGGAGTCAAACAGTACAATACATTATTGATAAAGCTGTCATTGATATGAGCCATGTAAGTAATATATCCATTAAAGCATCACACATTTCAAAGGATTACTCTAAAACTGGACTTGAACCACCAGGTGATCTAAATCCAGTTCAGTAAAGCAGCGGAAGCTTGGTGCATCTTTGTCAGAAAATCGATGCTATAAAAAGAGCAATGGCATAATATTATCGCAAAGCATTCGGAATCTCCATTAGGGTACATTCACACATGGCGGATCTGCTGTGGATTTTGTTATGAATTATTTGTGCATTTATTGCAAATTTTAATGCAGATTTTTGTATGTTGATGTCAGTAGGAGAAAGCAAAATGCACATGAAAGTTTTAGCTGTAGATCTTAGTGCAGATTTTGCCGTCCTTCATTGAAGCCAATGTGGAAAAATCTGCCGTAAAGTTCACAGTAAACGCGTAACAAAATACTCTTAGCTCTTTGTACTGTTATATGGTCATCTAATTTAGGCTCAGTTGACCTGCAGGGGTTCATATTTTAAGAAAATAATACATAATGGGGCAGATCTACTAATATTGATTAGACATTCTTAAAATGACCCATATTTAGGCTACATTTTAAACTGCCTAAACTAAGCTTATATATCTACTTTATCCCTCTAATTGCGTCACATTTTTTGTAGAGTAGTGGCACACAAAGCCATGTCCCTGGCAGGTACCCATGATGTCAGACAAGGAGAAGTGTCTAGAAACTGTCTAAAACACATAATAAATGTGGTGTAAAGGATGCACGCCAGTATTTTGACCCAAATTGCACCAGAATTCTGCCACATTTGCCACTGTTAATGTGCCCCAATAAGTTACAATGTGTAAAAACCACAGAGTATTATCAAGCTATTGTATTGGGCTTAATTTACCAAAACTCTCTAATGGTTAAGGCTGTCCTTGTTGGCCATAGTCACCAATCAGAGCTCAGCTTTCATCTTGTAAAAAGCGCTGAAAAAATGAAAGCTGAGCTTTAGTTGGTTGCTATGGGCAACAAAAATAGTCTTAACTATTAGTCAGTTCAGATAAATGAGGCCCATTCTGTTCTTGCTGTTGTTTTGGCAGCAGTGTATACTATCCAATACTGTACACGTTTTTTTGTTTTTTTCTGTTGCAGTGTACTTGTTCTATAATGAAGCTAAATGTATTGTCCCACCATAGACTTCGATGGCGTATCGCTAGGATATGCCATCAAAGTCTGACAGGTGCGGGTCTCTCCTCCAGGACCTCTTGGGAACTGACCCCCAAAAGTTACAAAGAAGAATGAAGAGATGGTCACACGTGCATGACTCTCCATTCTGTACTATGGGGGTTCTGAGCAGAGCTGAAGACACCGCTCTGACTGTGCTCAGAACTCCTGCGAATAGCTCTCCATTCTGCTCTTTTAAGGGCCCGTTCCTGAGATAGGTACTGGCCCCAGAGGTGGGACCCGCACCTATGAAACTTTCATGGCATTTCCTAGCGGGTGTCAAAGTCTATGGTGGGAACACTCCTTGAATGGGGAAAATCTTGGCAAAAATTCAATCAACTGACCAGACATTCAATATGCTGTTTTTTTGAAAATTTTACAAAAGTAATAGAAAGCAACAAAAGCATGTCAAACAAAAAATCTTGAAAGCACAGCTGCTATAACTAGTGTACACTTTTGCATTCTCTGTCCCCTCACATTGATTATGGTTAATTTTAACATTACATAATACAGGCACAGAAGCTCCAGCCTGACCTTGGCTTTAAAGCGGTTGTCTCACTACATCAGTTCATCTTACTTTAGTCCTGTTTTCTCAGTTTCATTTTTGAATTCAGGAGCGTGTTTACTGGATTTATTGGATACCACTGGCCTGCGAGCAGCTGAGGACACTGGGTCTGTAGCTATAATGACCAGCGCTGGCAGCCTATCAGGAAAAATCAAACAGGTCTGTAGGTCTAGTTACCTGAGGAGCTGATGCAGCCCATACAAGAGGGGATATCTATGAATAGGTAGGATACTATTAATGGACACATATTTACAAAGTGACCTGTTTTTGCAAGATCTTTAACATAAAAAGCAATCCTTGTAGCGAGACAACCCCTTTAATGACCTGAACTGACATCACAGAGGTTGATTCTGTGTGAATCTGAAAAAAACAAAACCCTTGGATTGCAAAATTGCATGCCTTATACCGGAGGTTACACCATGGGGTGAGACATAAGTCCCTTCCTCTAGGCCATAAATACTGCTCTAAAATAGAAACCAGCTCTGTACTAGGTCCAACCTGTTATTACCTACACTTGTTCTATTTCTGACAGTCTTAAAGTTACATAAAGTGTTACCATTATAACATGTGACTACTCATTAGAAAACATGGTTATTTAACCTTTTGATGACTGCAATTTTTCAGTTTTATTCATCTCTGCATTTTAAAAGTCATATCTTTCTTTTTTTTTTCTTTATATTGGCATAACCATATGAGGCCGTGGGATGAGATTTTTGGAGACATAAAATCTATTTGTGATTTTTTTGGGGGGTAAAGCAAAATCAGTTCTGCCATTGTTTTTTTTTTTTGTTTTGTGAGTGCTATGATTTTACTGTATTTGCGGCGTGTACTTCAAGCGCATTGTAGCGCAATTACGCCCTAAAGTACACCCCGCAAATAAGTTGTGTGGACATGCCCTATTACATTGACAGAAGGAGTAACAGAGGAACAGCACAACACAGAGTTATAAGAGAAAATGCTCCAGAATTGGTATTTCACAGGAAACAGGTCCTCTTTAGATCATTTAGGGTATGTTCACACGGCATTTTGGATCCGATTTTGGATCAGAAAATCTCATCCAAAAATGCAGCGGCGATTGGATCCTAAACGTATCCAACACGTATCCAACACGCAGCTGAGTGTTTGGATGTGTGTTGGCTGCAGCAGGATCGCACCCTATAGTTTTAAATAGGGCTCCTGCTGCGTCTTTCAGATCAAGAATTGACATGTCAATTCTTGGAACGGATCCAAAAGATGCAATAAAACACGCAACGGGGATCACTCGTGTGAACGCCACTGCATGTTTCAAAGTAAAATCAATGTATATCACACTGCTCATTGTTAGATATGTGTTTGGGTCTGTTTAGGGTCTGACAGACTGATCCAAACACACATCTAAAAGCGTATGTTCACATGGAGTCAACACACCATGTGAACATACCCTTAATAGTATTTGTACGTCATATGTAGATACCACTCCCAAATAAAAATATTTGGAAGGGATTGTCAGGGTACGTCCACACGGCATATGTAAAATACCAGTTGGATTCTGTTTAAGAATCTGGCCGGTATTTTATCGTTTTTTCAAAGGATTTGGAGGACGGTTTTTTTGTGGATTTGCCTTTCCCCTATAACCATTGAATTTGCACACAAGATTCTGCATGCTCCAAGTTTTTAGGAAAGCAGGTGGCTGAAAAGTCATCCGGCTGAAAATCCGTTCAGTGTAGACAACAGAATGGATTTTCTTTTAACGTCTATGGGGATGGTTTCTTGTCGGATTTCAGACAGTTTTCCAAATCCGCAAACCGTCTGAAAATCCAACCAATAAACCATGCTGTGTGGACGGGCCGTTAAAAGTAACAGGGTGTCTTGATTCATGATTGTTCCATATTATTTAATGCTCCTCCATATATTTTTCTGCCAAAAATAAGAACAGATCCTATTACCAGAAAGTAGGAAACTTTAATCAAGATTTGACTAAAGCACTAATACATCGTCTGCTGGGTATTTATACAGGATAATGGATCCCTACACCAACCTTATCAGAAGCTGATCATAGGTTGGACTGCTAGCTGCTTCACTAGTTGTTTAATACTTCTCATTAGTCAGTTCTTGACCCTCCACACGCAGAGCATAATTTAACAGCAGCATGTAAATACAACCCAAGGCAGTTGTAATTCAGTCATCTTTCAGCATTCATCCTGGGCCCTTTTTAGTTTACATGAACTTAGGTCACCATTATATTTTTCTTATCCGTGTTCACTCTTGTGATTGGCTCTAAAGGTATTACAAACTCCTTATGTAAAATTTACATGGGCATAATTTTTGTGCATAATAGGGCTGTATTTATACTAGTATCATCCATATAGCAGAAAGAATATTAATTTATTGGCTTTTTTACACATATTTAAGGGAATAACGTGTAATTAATATGCATAACACTTTTTATACGCAGAAAAAACACAAATTACAAACAAAATGCATGTACAATTGGTGATATTTGGTGATTTATACAATAAAATTATACACAAAAAACGGGTGTAAATAATACTCTGTGACCTAATGGCCCCCAGTCCCATAGAGAACAAAAGCACACTTTAAAGTCTGCACTATTGTGGATTTTGTCACAGATTTTACACCGGATTATTTTTACGTTGACTTCAGTGAAAGAAGAGAAAGTCCACAGGAAAGATTTATCTGCAGAGTTTACTGCAGAATTTTGCCTTCTCCCTCTGAAGCCAATGTAGAAAAATGTGCAGTAAAATCTGCAATTAATCTGCAAACAAATCCACAGCAGACTCAGACATGCGTCTGGGGCTCATGTGAATCAGCCATATACAGTGGGAAAAAAAATATTAAGTCAGCCACCAATTGTGCAAGTTCTTCCACTTAAAAAGATGTGAGAGGCCTGTAATTGACATCATAGGTCGACCTCAACTATGAGAGACAAAATGAGAAAACAAATCCAGAAAATCACATTGTCTGATTTGGAAAGAATTTATTTGCAAATTATGGTGGAAAATAAGTATTTGGTCACCTACAAACAAGCAAGATTTCTGGCTCTCACAGACCTGTAACTTCTTCTTTAAGAGGCTCCTCTGTCCTCCACTCATTACCTGTAGTAATGGCTCCTGTTTGAACTTATCAGTATAAAAGACCCCTGTCCACAACCTCAAACAGTCACACTCCAAACTCCACTATGGTGAAGACCAAAGAGCTGTCAAAGGACACCAGAAACAAAATTGTAGCCCTGCACCAGGCTGGGAAGACTGAATCTGCAATAGGCAAGCAGCTTGGTGTGAAGAAATCAACTGTGGGAGCAATAATTAGAAAATGGAAGACATACAAGACACTGATAATCTCCCTCCATCTGGGGCTCCACACAAGATCTCACCCCGTGGGGTCAAAATGATCACAAGAACGGTGAGCAAAAATCCCAGAACCACACGGGGGGACCTAGTGAATGACCTGCAGAGATCTGGGACCAATGTAACAAAGGCTACCATCAGTAACACACTACGCCGCCAGGGACTCAGATCCTGCAGTGCCAGATGTGTCCCTCTGCTTAAGCCAGTACATGTCCGGGCCCATCTGAGGTTTGCTAGAGAGCATTTGGATGATCCAGAAGAGTATTGGGAGAATGTCATATGGTCAGATGGAACCAAAGTAGAACTGTTTGGTAGAAACACAACTCGTCGTGTTTGGAGGAGAGAGAATGCGGAGTTGCATCCAAAGAACACCATACCTACTGTGAAGCATGGGGGTGGCAACATCATGCTTTGGGGCTGTTTCTCTGCAAAGGGACCAGGACGACTGATCCATGTACATGAAAGAATGAATGGGGCCGTGTATCGTGAGATTTTGAGTGCAAACCTCCTTCCATCAGCAAGGGCACTGAAGATGAAACGTGTCTGGGTCTTTCAGCATGACACTGATACCGGGCACACCATCAGGGCAATGAAGGAGTGGCTTCATAAGAAGCATTTCAAGGTCCTAGAATGGCTTAGCCAGTCTTCAGATCTCAACCCCATAGAAAACCTTTGGAGGGAGTTGAAAGTCCGTGTTGCCCAGTGACAGCCCCAAAACATCACTGCTGTAGAGGAGATCTACATGGAGGAGTGGGCCAATATACCAGCAACAGTATGTGCCAACCTTGTGAAGACTTACAGAAAATGTCTGACCTCTGTCATTGCCAACAAAGGATATATAACAAAGTATTGAGATTAACTTTTGTTATTGTCTAAATACTTATTTTCCACCATAATTTGCAAATAAATTCTTTCCAAATCAGACAATGTGATTTTCTGGATTTGTTTTCTCATTTTGTCTCTCATAGTTGAGGTCTACCTATGATGTCAATTACAGGCCTCTCATCTTTTTAAGTGAGAGAATGCACAATTGGTGGCTGACTAAATACTTTTTTTCCCCCCACTGTACTGATCGGCTAATTGGCTTCCTATGAACTTGTTCCTAGTATCTGTGTGAACCCAGCCTTATCTGTCACAATGTTTTTTGGCACATATTTTGCAGCAGTATTTGAAAGCCACAACCAGAAATGGATCCAAACACAGAAGAGGTACAGGGCTTGTCATTTTACTTTTTCTCTGGTTTTGGCTCACAAACACAGTATGAACCCAGCCTAAGAGTCTTAGCATTTGAGCACGGCTGGGCCCCTCCCTATCTCTGTTATCCTACCTTAGAAAGCAATATTCATCTTTTGACAGCAGCTTTCAACTGATGGCACTGTGATGGTGGGCACACCTCCCAACTTTATGGAATGTCAAAAAGTTACACTTATGTTTCATTGGGAGAAATATATTATTTTCACGTACAGTCGAAACCAGAAGTTTACATACACTATATAAAAAGACACATGTGCATGTTTTTCTCACTATCTGATATGAAATCAGAATAAACCTTACCCGTTTTACGTCAATTAGGAACCAAAATTATTTAAATTTGCCAAATGCCAGAATTTAAAGAGAGAGAGAGAGAATTTAAGGCATTTTTATTACTTTCTGCAAAATCAAAAGTTTACATACAGCTATGTTTTTCTCATATTGATATAATAGATAATGAGTTTACGTCTTTGGAAATTATAGGTTTATTGGCAACATCTGAGTTAATTAGAGACACACCTTTGTATGTATTTTTTTATGCACACCAGAAACACACTGGTTCTGTGTATAACATCATGGCAAAGTCTAAAGAAATCAGCCAAGATATCAGGAAGAGAATTGTGGACTTCAGTGCAATTTCCAGATACCTGAAGGTGCCTCGATCATCTGAACAAACAATTATACGCAAGTACAAATAAGATAGGAATATACAGCCATCATACCGCTCAGGAAGGAGATTGGTTCTGTGTCTCAGAGATTAATGTGCTTTGGTCCGACATGTGCATATCAACCTAAGAACAAAAGCAAAATACCTTGTGGAGATACTGGCGGAAACTGGTAAGATTGTGTCATTATCCACAGTGAAACAAGTACTGTATCAACATGGGCTGAAAGGCCACTCCACCAGGAAGAAGCCATTACTCCAAAAGAAACATATAAAAGACAGATTAATGTTGCAAATGCACACAGGAACAAAGACCTATATTTTTGGAGACATGTCCTGTGATCTGATGAAACTAAAAATTAAACTGTTTGGCCATAATGACAATCGTTATATTTGAAGGAAAAAGGGAGAAGCTTGGAAGCCTAAAAACACCATCCCAACTGTGAAACATGGGGGTGGCAGCATCATGTTGTGGGGTTGTTTTGCTGCAGGAGGGACTGATGCACTTCCCATAATAGATGGCATCACGTGGAAAGAAGATTATGTGGCAATACTGAAACATCTCAAGACATCAGCCAGGAAGTTAAAGCTTGGGCGGAAATGGGTCTTCTTTAAATGGACAATAACCTGAAACATACTGCCAAACTGGTTACAAAGTGGCTTAAGCATAACCAAGTCAATGTTTTGGAGTGTCCATCACAAAGCCCTGATCTTAATCCAATTGAAAATGTATGGGCAAATCTGAAAAGGCAGGTGCGAGCAAGGCGACCTACAAACATGGCTCAGTTACACCAGATCTGTCAGGAGGAATGGGCCAAAATTCCTACCAACTATTGTGAGAAGTTTGTGGAAGGATATCCAAAACATTTGACCCAAGTCACACAGTTTAAGGGCAATGCTACCAAATACTAATTACATGTATGTAAACTTTTGAATCTGCAGAAAGTAATTAAATGCCTTCTCTCTCTCATTATTCTGGTATTTGCCAAATATAAATAATTTTGGTTCCTAATTGACCTAAAACGGGTAAGGATTATCCTGATTTCTTGTCAGATAGTGAGAAAAACATGCATGTGTGTCTTTTTATATAGTGTGTGTAAACTTCTGGTTTCAACTGTATATCCATATGATTCAATAGGTTTTTATTCACAAATTAGCACAAAATAATTTAAATAGATACATTCCTATGATCCAAATTGCAACAAAGTTTTAAATCATATATACACTGTAGCCTAATGTGCATTTATGAGCAAGAGAGGCTTTCTGGAGGAAATATAGTAAGTTTATTACTACAAGTTTATTAAATCAAAAAGTGGAACATTTAAGGAGCAAGGATGGGGGATTTGGGTCAAAAATAGGGGCTGCCCTCTAAAAAAAAATGTGGGCACTGTATGGCTGGCACTGTTCTGGTGGGTCTTTTATGGCTGGCACCATAGGGCTGTATATGCTGTGTTAAGCAATCTAAATAAAGAATCCAGTAAAAGCTGTTTTTGTATTATCTCTGGATTTCCTCCTCCAAGGAATATTTATTTTTGACACAATCATTGGAACTAAACATGTAAATAAACTGGCACTGAATTTGGCTTGGAACAGTGGTGAAAATGTAATGATGAGTACTGTGAGAATACAAATTTTGGGAACTTTGTACGTTGATGATTTTTTTATTGAATACATAGACATTAGTGTTTGACAAGGTGATATCTATGTGCTCAGGGCACTTCCATCTCATAGGCAAACCTAATCCTTGCAGAGTATGTGCCAGTTATAGACAATAGCGATCACATCTGGCTCGCTTTCAGATGAATATTCTGTTTTGCTTCAAGGCACTTCAAATGTTCAATGAAATAGTGAGACAGGCGATGGAAAAGGAGGCAAGCCGCTTGGAGAGACAACATGTACACAATGTGTATGAGAAGATCGCACCGTACTTCAGTGACAAACGTTACAAAGCCTGGCCGAAAGTGCAAGAGTTCCTGCTAGCTCAAGAGCCGGGAAGTCTCATTGCTGATATAGGTAAGTCTGGTTATGAAGAGATTTGTACTTCATGATGGAACGTCTGGGGATTTAAAATGGTTCTGGCTTAGAGACTATATTCAAATGCTTGATTCGGAAATTTTTGTAGAATGGTCTGTTCTGTTTAGGAACCCCTTCCATTAGCTCTGGAGGACCTGACATTACACAGAGAGCACATTCATTGCAAAAGGAAGCGTGTAATACCTCATTTTGCCTGTGCTGGAGCTGTTGAAAAATTCACTACTTGCTGCTGAGGCTTTAGTTTACAGATGATAGCTGTGGGTCCTAGCTTTGGGACATCATGCAGTTAGTTGATCATTAGGAGACCTTCT
The DNA here is from genome assembly GCA_025379985.1 of Phyllomedusa bahiana. Taxonomy (NCBI): domain Eukaryota; kingdom Metazoa; phylum Chordata; class Amphibia; order Anura; family Hylidae; genus Phyllomedusa; species Phyllomedusa bahiana. Next base: position 18,694 of record JAODAL010003388.1, on the reverse strand, counting down.
TGCAAAAAGACATTGGTCAGATGGACAACCCCTTTAAAGAGAGGGCTTTTATATGAACAGCATCCAGTTTTTCTAATCATTCTTATGCACAATTACATCAACATGTTAATTTAGCATGCCTGGATTTTTATAGTAGTGTTTATTTATATTAAGATGTGATATTGCATTTGTATAGCCAATACATCATTCAGAATTTAGACCCAGGAATGACGTGTCATGGGTCAGGAGTCTGCGAGCAACAGAAAAACAACCATGCCATGCACGGAAAAACCCACACGATGCAAGAAAAAACTGTTTATTGCTCAATTTGCATTAAAAATGTGTCTGGGTTGGGACAGATTTAATCTCTGGTTAAATGGAGATTTAAAATGAATTAAACAAGTATGAGCTAATCTTGCATACCGATTTTGTTATGGACTTGCTGCAGAAACTCCAAACTGTGTGAACATCTCCTAAAAGAGAACCTGTCACATAGTTTATGCCCCCCTGACTGAGGACAGCACGAGCTAGTGTCAGACCTGCTGTTTCCAGCACTGTGTCCCTTATTCTGTAAGATGCTGTAATTTTTGTGTATTTAATGCTCAAATCTGCAGTTTTCAGCCAGAAAAGAGTCATTCGAAGAGTCAGTTTTTAAACCCCGCCCACCTGAGGCTAGCCCCGCCTACTTCAACTGATAAACCTATTACTTTGAATAGGTAGAAACATGAGAATAACTGCCAGTGGGCGGAGCTAGCCTTTGGTGAGCGGGGCTAACACCTACTCCTGAATAAGATTTGAGGGGTAAATGCTCTAAAAGTCCAGCATCTTACAGAATAAGGGACACAGCACTGGAAACAGCAGGTCTGTCACTAGCTTGTGCTGCCCTCAGCAAGGAGGGCATAATCTAGGTGACAGGTTCTCTTTAACAAAGAAGCTAGTTTGGACAACTTTAAAGGGGTTTTCTCACTACAGCGATTCATCTTACCTCAGTCCTGTTTTCTCAGTTTCATTTTTTAATTCAGGGGTAGTTTATTGGCTTTACTGGTTAGTACTGTCCTGCAATGATGAGCTGCTGAGGACACCAGGACTGTAGCCATAGCAACCAGTGCTGGCAGCCTATCAGGAGAGATCAAACAGGTCTGCAGCTATAGCGATCTGAGGAGGGATAAAACCACAATCATTTTGCATTGTTCCCAATGATAAGGCTGATGCTTCCTCAGCAACAGCAATGTTTTAGCGCAATACATTTAATATTATAATCTTCCCTTTTGAAAATGTGAAAGTTCTCATAATAAGCCAACAATGCCTTATGCTAGCCGGTATCCCATCATAGGCGGTGTGGCAAAGCATGGGGTAATTTAATTGCCCTCCATCTTATAGTTGAACATTTTTACTTTTCAAGAGTAATTCCAAAATAACCACAGTGGTTTCAGACTCTGCCCCCGGGCATAGCCTGCCAGGATGACATCACAGACAGTCATTGTCAGACCCCTGGGTTGCCATGGCAATTTCGTTGCTGGGGTTCCGACGGAGGAGAAAGGGAGCTTTGTCCCTCTGTCATAACTCATTAGCTACTGCAATCGCTATTTGCAGCAGCTAAGGGGTTAAACCGCTGGGAACAGCGTTATTTTCACTCCCGATGGCAAGTGCAGGAACCTGGCTATCAATCACCGCCGGAACCAGCAGCGATCGTGTGGGAAGAGCTCCTGTGCCTGCACGATCTCCATGGCGTTCCGGGACATCATGGTAAATTAAAGGCTTTGCACCTTGACGTACAGGAACGTCAGGGAGCGTTAAGGGGTTAAAGGGGTTGTCTCGCTACAAAGAATAGCTTTCAAATTGTAGGGAACACAAAATAAAGACATTTTCCAAATATATTGCTTTGTTCTCTGTTTTCCCTAAGGAGATACAAGTGAATTTATGACCTCCCTGGCTATTTCAGTTCCCTCAGTAACTGACCTGTAAACAATTCTCCCCCTGCTGTTTGTTCAATGAGATAACAGTGAGTGATGTCATCACACAGGTCAGTGGCAGTGTCCTGTGCTGCTCAGCAGTAAAAAGCTTGATTTATGTAAAATAAACAGAACTGTAATTAGGGCTTTTGTTTTGGGGATCAAATAAGAAGTCCTGTTAGTAGTTTGAGAAGCTAATCTGATCTAATTAGCATCTGAAAGCACAGAAAGGCATGGAGCTGTACAAGCATGGAGCTTATGCAAATGAGTCAGTCTGTACCAGGAAGTGACAGAGTATTTCATTCATGTATTCTCTGAAACTCTGAAGGGAGACAACTCCTTTAATGAATAATGGTTTCCCTGTACCCTTTACTCTTGGAATTAATCAGAAAATGTTTTCAACAAAATTATGCAAAACCTGGTAACAGTAATTTAATCCCAATTCAGGAGAAAACAATTGTGACTAACAATTACCTGTAATGGCTCATTTAAAAACATGGCCTTTTAATTTTCCTCCTGCTAAAGAAACAAGAAAATTAGAGGCTTGTAATTATTCTAGTAATACAAGCAGATTGCATTAGATAAGTGTCTGGGAGTTTGTGTAACTAGTTTGCATAATTACTTTATTGAGACAAATAGTTTTTTAAACTATCCCAGTAGACGCCAATTGCCATGGGTATCTTTCATCTTCTAGGGCTGCTGCCTGCCTGTGTTTTGTTTCTTCATCAGAAAAAAAACATGGCTGCTTTTCTCCAGAAAACAGCACTGCACCTCTATATGGGGTTGCTTCTGGTATTGCAGCTAAGCTATACTTTAAAGGGAATCTGTTGCCAATTTATTTACTTAATAAAACAAGACCCTAATCCATATTCTTTTCTTCTTAGCCATTTTTATTTTCCGGTTGTAGATTTGTCACTTCAGTTGTCTGTATAGTATTGTAGGGACAGCATTCCAGCCTGCACTGCTTTAACAGCATTTAGAGAGATGCTTTACAGCAGCTTCATGCCCATGCACTTGATCAGCCCTATAGGAGAGTTTTCTCTCATGCTCTGTGACCTGGGAAGAAGTCAGTGTGATGGGAGTATGAGCTGTGACTATCTCCTTTTGTGACTGGTGGATCCTTTGTTATCTATACACATTGGTGTCTCCTTTCAGTTTGACCCTGCTTGAGCTAATAATGAGCAGACTGCTGAAAATCTCTCTACAGAACAGGAAGTGTAAGCCTATTATTAGACCTAGTGGCCAAAGTGAAAACTTGAGAATTATTAAAAATATTGAAAGTGATATAGAAAAAAAAAATAAAAATTCTTAAAAAATGTGTTTTACATAAAAAAGTGAGTTAAACAAAAAGTACTTTTTTGATGGCACATTCCCATTAAAATGATTCAAAAACAAAAAAATCAAATAAGTGCTTTTAAACATAAAACTTTTAATGACAATACCAATAAAAAAAACACAGTATAAAGGATGTGAATACAAATATCGTAACAAAAAAAGAGTCTTACCATCAGGCTGACAGTCAAATGTGGAGACGCTCTCAAAGAATTCATTATAGCAATGGTAATCTGTAGTTGGGGAAGGGTATATGAAGGTCAAAGGCCCTTGTATCATCTTACTTGGCCGAATGGTGTCTCTGATATCCTATCAAACAGAGCACCCGCCCTGATAAGGGCAACCCCATCAATAACCTAATCCCTGTACACGCTATTCCTCTATACTAGTCCAAAAACAAGGCTATGTCCCATCCCGACATGTGTCAGTACCTGTGTGGCACTCCTCAGACGACTAACAAATTGGCCAACAGACAAACACAAATAGCCAAAGATGCTAAAATGGCTATATAAAAAGTAAGTCCATAAACTGAATGTAGCTATATAAGAGAAGAAAAAAAGAGATGTCCTCAAAACCCAAAGGAGAAGCTGACAATTAATCCAGGCATATGGCCTATGGATGGGGAATAGTGTATGGCTAATCTAGGGTAGAATTCCCAACGCCTATTACAATAGTAATGCCTCCTTACATAGATCACATCAACTGCTTCTATGGGCGGAGCTTCCAGAAGTATACATTATCCAATAAAAATGTAGGACTGCAATTACCTGTACAGGGTTTCTTCCGGATGTTCCTGCAGTTGCTGGGGTACATCCTGGAGATTGGGCAGAACGCCACTTCTCCACATCTGGTCAGAAAGTGCAAGCTCCTGTGAACAAGATAGGAAATCCACACTTCCTGTTTAGACCGGAAGTCGTCACGGCATTGCCCGGAGAAAGGTATAAACAAATGGACGCCCCCAGCAACTACAACAGATGGCTGCAACTATGTGCGTGTATGTATTGTTAAAATTAAGTATTTACTGGCAAAAAATATTTAAAGCTCTCCCTCCCAGACAATGCAGAACAACGCAGTAGAGCACATTTGATTTCGATCAAGAGTAGGAATATCATAAGAGCCCAAACATCCATAAGTACAAGAATCCCCCCTTTTGCCAGGTTACAATTAAAAAAAAGTTTAAGAAATAAAATACATCCGTAAAAATCATCAATCCTGTACGTTGAACAATGTAGAAAAAAATTCATGTCCCCTAAAAATTGGAATAGAAAATAAAAGTTGCATGTATTCAAAATGGTACTAATAAAAACTACACTTCATACCACAAAACAATGATCCCTGTCTCAGGTACATAGGTGGAAGAACAAAAAAAAGGTTACTGGTAGCAGAAAATGGTGATCCGGCACACATTTAAGAAACAGTACTTTTTAAAGTACTAAGTCATAACAAAAACCCTTCATATTTTGTATTGCCGATATCGTACCGACCTGCAGAAAACAGATAACATATCATTTATACCGAAGGTTGAACAGCAATAAAAACAATAACCCCTGCAAACATGCCGCACATACTGTTTTTCACCCCACAGCTCTGATAAAATAACTGCCATGAGTAGGGTCCCACCATGCCCAGGGGCACAGTAGGGGTTTTATATGGATATAGTCAATCGAAAAATGAAGGCATTACCAGCCTGAGGTATGAAGGGAGAATGGGAGATTCTCTGTTACTATCCCAGATCCTCAAGAGAGTACACAGCAAAAGTGAGAGATGTAGATAACACTCTAAACACTAATGGCATCCAGACAGTGACTGGAAAATGGTAAGCCCAAGTGCACTCATAGTCTGGACTGGTTTTTTACTGTATAAAGAAAGCATGCTCATAATGCAACCTTATGATCAAATGAGAAGGCTGGTAATCCGGAACTTCCTCTTTCTTTGTCTAGATAGGTTCTAATAGTTTAGCCTGGTAGACTTTCCTGCTGTGAGTTTTCCTGGGCAAATCTGTAAGTAAAATCTGCAAGAAATCTAGAACATGTGGATTTACTCTGAAACTTTCCTTTTTGATGACCAGGTATAGTAAAATTACAGTATGATCTTGTCATCTTCTCCATGAGTCATTATCCTATATTCCACTCATTCAATTAGATTGCTGCTTTACTTTTCCAAAGGTCCTCTAAAAAAACATAAGAGCTCTCCGCCTGCTTAGTAGTCCCCGGCGCCGCCGCTATCCGCCGCCGATCGTTAGGGTCCTAAGCCGCTACCAGTCGCTAAGCTATCGGCTTAGCGGCTTAGGACCTTGGCGACGGCAGCGGTGGCGGGACTAACTGTATGTGCGTCCGCCGGACGCACATACAGTTAGATGCTTCAGCGGAGCAGAGAGCTCCGCAGAGTACTAGGAAGCCGCATCCAGGATGCGGCTCTGTGCGCGCCGGAGTGCACGGGCGGTGTGCGCGTCATCACGCTACCCGCGCGCGGCCTGGTGACGTCACACCGCTGAAGAAAAGACCGGGAGCAGCGACGACAGGGGCAGGGAGCGAGGTCAGGTAAGTGCTGTCAGGTTATTAATTAGCGCTATTCATGCTAGGGGCTATTATCTACTGTTATATGTGCAGGGAGGGGGGCTATTATCTATTGTTATATGTGCAGGGGGGGCTATTATCTACTGTTATATGTGCAGGGGGGGGCCGATTATCTACTGTCATATGTGCAGGGAGGGGGGCTGTTATCTATTGTTATATGTGCAGGGAGGGGGGCGGGTATTTATTGTTATATGTGCAGGGAGGGGGGCTATTATCTACTGTCATATGTGCAGGGGGGGCCTATTATCTATTGTTATATGTGCAGGGAGGGGGGCTATTATCTATTGTTATATGTGCAGGGAGGGGCTATTATCTACTGTTATATGTGCAGGGAGGGGGGCTATTATCTACTGTTATATGTGCAGGGGGGGCTATTATCTACTGTTATATGTGCAGGGAGGGGGGGCTATTATCTACTGTTATATGTGCAGGGAGGGGGGCTATTATCTACTGTTATTTGTGCAGGGAGGGGGGCTATTATCTACTGTTATTTGTGCAGGGAGGGGGGCTATTATCTACTTATATACGTGCAGGGAGGAGCTATAATCTACCTACATATGTGCTGTGAGGCCTATAACCTACCTATATATACGTGCTGTGAGGCCTATAACCTACCTATATACACGTGCTGTGGGGCCTATAAGCTATCTATATACCTGCTGGGCGACCTAAACCTGCCTATATACCTACTGGGGGATCCATAACCTGCCAAAATACCTGCTGGGGGATCCATAACCTGCCCATATACCTGCTAGGGGACCCATAACCTGCCCATATACCTGCTGGGGGATCAATAACCTGCCTATATACCTGCTAGGGGACCCATAACCTGCCCATATACCTGCTGGGGGACATATAAACTACACACCTACCTACTGGGAGATATATAAAGTATATAACCACCTTCTGGGGGGCGTATAACTTACTGGGGGACCCTTTTACCTTCACTGGGGGACACAATTTACTGCGTTGCGAAGTCGCTAACAGTCGTTAAGCCGGTTGTTAAGGCCTCAAGACAAGTCAGTTGATATTAGTTAGCAATCGACTCCGCGGACTCCAGTCGGTTGTTAAGCCAGTTGTTAAGGCCTCAAGTCGATTGTTAAGACCTTAGCAATCGACTCCGGGGACTACTGCTTAGTTCCTTGCACCATTTCTGATAAATCGTACCTACTATTGCATTTTCTTCAATCACCCCATGTATTTTAATATGATTCCAGGTTGTGGAAATGGAAAATATCTGCATATCAACAGTCAAACGTACAAAGTGGGTTGTGATTACTGCTTGCCCTTGATAGAAGCTGCAAGAAATCGAGGCTATGAAGTTATGGCATGCGATGGGCTGCGGCTCCCATACCGTGATGGTTGTTTCGATGCCATCCTGTCCATAGCTGGTAAGTTATAGGATTCACTTTGTTCTTCCCCACTTAGATGCAAAGTACTTGATGTATTTTAAGAGACACAATTTAGTAGATAAAAGGGGTATAACTGGAGCCAAGTAGCCAACACACCTAGAAATTTGCTGCCGGCACCTATCTTTCTTGGGATGTTGCCTGTTGCCCTTTACAAGAATTTTTCTTGATGGGCATTAGAAACCTTTCACTAGTGCTATGTAGTAGTTGAACTACTTTCTATATAACAAGCACACATAAAGGGGTTGTTTAGTGAGAAGACAATTATCCTTCTTTAAGTCCTAAATCACACTCAAAAAAAATCATGTTTTTTTGTTTTTTTAGTAAAACCCTTTAAAACCATGCATCTTGGTTAGGAGGGAGTTATTCTTGCATATTTTCCATCAGAATATGTAAGCCTAAACTAGGAGAGGAAAAAGATGAGAGAAACTTTAGATGAAAGATCTGCACCTCTTTCATGACTTGTACCCATTCCTTGTTTTACTTACACATACTGATGTGAAATACTGATCAACATGATAACTACAGGTTTTAGTCTTTAGATGCAAGCAATGGAGAAGATTTACTGAAGTATTTGCATCTAGACCTAGTTGTAAAACGTGCCAACATTTGTCATATTTTGGTTCATCTCAATTTAGATAATTTATTATGAGTTTTAGAGAAATAAGATTATAAGGAAATCGGCATTGGCATCTGAATGAGTGAATTTTGTCAAAATGTTAGCCTTATCTAACTGGTTCACTTACTGTGCACCTATATATAAGTCTAAAGATTTGCCAAACGACAGGAATCACTATGAAAAATAGGGAGCATGCCTAATCTAAATCTACAGAAACCCCAAGATCTTAAAAAAAGGGGAAGAATTGAACTACCAAGCCTATTAGAAAGTTACAGAACTTGTCATTGTACATCTGAAAAACATCATTGACATGGAAAAAAAATGAAATTTGAAAGACTAACCTTCTGTTTTTGTCCCTTTACAGTGATTCACCATTTTTCAACCAAGGAACGTCGTGTTCTAGCTATTAAAGAGATGAGTCGGATATTGAAAGTCGGTGGACAGATGATGATGTATGTGTGGGCAATGGAGCAAAAACGCAGGAAGTTTCAGAAGCAAGATTTATTAATACCTTGGAACATAGAGCCAGGTATACAAAACCTCTCCAACAAAATGTTGGACTCTTGGCAACCAGACCTCAATACCATCTCCTTCAACAAGGTCCATACATTCACAAAGCAAAGGGTTAAAAGTTCTTCATTTCTAGACGATCAGTTTTCACTAAACCAGAATGAACTTTATTCATGCAAGTTTCTAGCGCACTCCTTAGATTCGGGATTGAATAAGACTTTTGTCTCTGGGGACAATGTGCAAAATCATGGAAGCCTATTCCATAGATTGTATAATCTCTACATTGACATTAAGAGAGGTAGAAATACAAATTCCTCCAAGTCTCTGCATTTTTTCAGAAAGATTAGAGATTTTGTTCCAAATAATGTGAAAAACCCTGAGAACAAAATGAACACCACTGCAGAATTGTTAAGATCATGGATCACGAATATGCATTTGTGGAAGTCTCCAACTGTAGAACTTGGCAAGGAAATAAATAATGATTTTCATATGGTTCCTCTAGGTACTAAATGCAGGGAATCGACTGATACAAAACTCAACTTTACCAGGAACTATGCAAATATTGGTGAAACCACGACTAAAAACAAGCGAGACAAATCCCTAATTGGTTGCAACCATGAGAGCGTTTCAGCAGACCATCAGCTCCTGGAAGGCGTGAATAATAGCTGTCTACGTTACTATCACATTTTTAAACAGGGTGAGCTCAGTGATCTAATAGAACAATGTGTCCCAGAGCTTCGTGTTGTGCAGACTTTTTTTGATCATTGCAATTGGTGTGTTATTGCCGAAAAGATTCAACTTTAAGAGGTGTGACGTGTTGCTGACACACTGGCTAATTATGTTTGTGTTCTGTACAAGGCATAATATATTTTAATTATCATAACATTTTAGAAAGTAATTTACTCTGCCTATTTTATATTGCATCTGCCTGTATTTATATTCTATTTATTGGATAACTTCAGGAATTACTGAAGATATACAAATGGGTTAAAGGGAAGTGATGTCATCACAACCCAACCCTTTTTAGCTATTTAAGTGTGGTTAATGTTTGTGTATGTATACCGTGATCAAGGGCGCTTTGCAGTACGCCCGAAACGCGTCGGAAGTCCTAGCCCCATCTGTACCCTCCTATGTGTTTCTAATAAAGTTGCCGTTATATTTCATCCATCGCTGGATCCATTGCTTTTACTTTGGAAGACTGCTATGTATGGCCGTGACTGGCGGCCAGGATCCGTGCAGAGGGGGAAAGCCAGGTGGAGCTGCATCAAGCATAAGGAGCCGTACAAGCACTCGGTCGGTGAGCTTATATCTTTCTATGTTTTTGTTATTGTTGTACGTTACTATCACATTCTTAAACAGGGTGAACTCAGTGATCTAATAGAACAATGTGTCCCAGAGCTTCGTGTTGTGCAGACTTTTTTTTTGATCATTGCAATTGGTGTGTTATTGCCGAAAAGATTCAACTTTAAGAGGTGTGACGTGTTGCTGACACACTGGCTAATTATGTTTGTGTTCTGTACAAGGCGTAATATATTTTAATTATCATAACATTTTAGAAAGTAATTTACTCTGCCTATTTTATATTGCATCTGCCTGTATTTATATTCTATTTATTAGATAACTATAACTTTTTTTTAATAAACATCTTCATCTGAAAACAGCATGTATGATTGTAAAACTGGTGAAGCATATGGGCAACTGGGGCAGCAGATCTATAATCAGTACTTGATGTACACTCCTTCTGTAGAACAGGTTTTTATAGCACTTATACTGGTCATGAATCGGTTTGCTGCAGAGAGATTGTATCGTTCCTGGATGATCCAGTTTATTGTGACCTTAGCTGTAGCACATGTTTACAAGATTTATAAGGTATGCATGCATTATCAGTGGGATTTACAGCAAAGTCACAGTGCAGTAAAATATGTGATGATGTAAGGAACCTGCACTGCTAACCTGAGGATGCCAAAAGGTGCCTCTACATATCAGGTAAATGTCATCCAAACCTGACAAGTTCAACAGGATTGGCTGACTATGTAATACATGTGGGGGTCTCAAGACTCGAATCTACTGCCATCCCTCTCCCCCTCCGTCTAGACAGACCCAAACACGCATCAAACAATGAGCAGTGTATTTTACATTGCTTGCAACGTAAAACACGTATCGGCGTTCACATGAGTGATCGCTGATGCGTGTTTACATTGCATCTTTCAGATCCGTTCCAAGAATTGACATGTTGATTCTTGGTCCGAAAGATGCAGCAGGAGCCCTAGAATAAAGTATAGGGTGCGATCCTGCTGCATCCAACACGCATTCAAACACGCAGCTGTGTGTTGGATCCGATAAACGCTACGTTTTGGGAGGCGATTTTCGGATCCAACAAGGACCCACAATCGTATCCAAAAATGCCATGTGAACGGCCCCTTAAAGAATAATTTAGATCTTCTCAGGACCCACAAACATACAGTGTCTTGCGAAAGTATTTGGCCCCCTTGAACTTTTCAACCTTTTGCCACATTTCAGGCTTCAAACATACAGATGTAACATTTTAATTTTTTTGTGAAGAATCAAAGTGGGACACAATTGTGAAGTGGAACGAAATTTTTGCATATGTTAAACTTTTGTAAAAAAACAAAAATGAAAAGTGGGGCATGCAATATTATTCGGCCCCTTTAGTTTCCGTGCATCAAACTCACTCCAGAAGTTCAGTGAGGATCTCTGAATGATCCAATCTTGTCCTAAATGACTGATGATGATAAATATAATCCACCTGTGTGTAATCAAGTCTCCGTATAAATGCATCTGCTCTGTGATAGTCTCAGGGTTCTGTTTAAAGCACAGAGGGCATCATGAAGACCAAGGAACACACCAGGCAGGTCCGTGATGCTGTTGTGGAAAAATTTAAAGCCGGATTTGGATACAAAAAGATTTCCCAAACTTTAAACATCCCAAGGAGCACTGTGCAAGCGATCATATTGAAATGGAAGGAGTATCAGACCACTGCAAATCTTCCAAGACCCGGCCGTCCCTCTAAACTTTCATCTGATCAGAGATGCAGCCAAGAGTCCCATGATCACTCTGGATGAACTGCAGAGATCTACAGCTGAGGTGGGAGAGTCTGTCCATAGGACAACAATCAGTCGTACACTGCACAAATCTGCCCTTTATGGAAGAGGCACGAAGAAAGCCATTTCTCGACGATATCCATAAAAAGTCTTTGTTTAACGTTTGCCACAAGCCGCCTGGGAGACACCAAACATGTGGAAGAAGGGGCTCTGCTCAGATGAAACCCAAATCCAACTTTTTGGCCACAATGCAAAACGATATGTTTGGCATAAAAGCAACACAGCTCATCACCCTGAACACGCCATCCCCACTGTCAAACATGGTGGGGGCATCATCATGGTTTGGCCGTTTCTTCAGCAGAGACAGAGAAGATGGTTAAAATTGATGGGAAGATGGATGGAGCCAAATACAGGACCATTCTGGAAGAAAACCTGTTGGAGTCTGCAAAAGACCTGAGACTGGGACGGAGATTTATCTTCCAACAAGACAATGATCCCAAACAAAGAAAAATCTACAATGGAAGGTTCACAAATAAACCTATCCAGGTGTTAGAATAGCCAAGTCACAGTCCAGACCTGAATCCAATCGAGAATCTGTGGAAAGGTCTGAAAACTGCTGTTCACAAACGCTCTCCATCCAACCTCACTGAGCTCCAGCTGTTCACAAACGCTCTCCATCCAACCTCAGAGCTCCAGCTGTTCACAAACGCTCTCCATGCAACCTCACTGAGCTCCAGCTGTTCACAAACGCTCTCCATCAAACCTCACTGAGCTCCAGCTGTTCACAAACGCTCTCCATCCAATCTCACTGAACTCCAGCTGTTTTCCAAGGAAGAATGGGCAAGAATTTGTCTCTCGAAGGGCAAAACTGATCAGAGACATAACCCAAGTGACCTGCAGCTGTAATTGCCGCAAAAGGTGGCGCTACGAAGTATTAACTTAAGGGGGCCGAATAATTTTGCACACCCCACCTTTCAGTTTTTTATTTTTTACTAAAGTTTAAAATATCCAATAAATTTCATTCCACTTCACAATTGTGTCCCACTTGTTGTTGAGTCTTCACAAAAAAATTAAAATTTGATATCTTTATGTTAGAAGCCTTAAATGTTGCAAAAGGTTGAAAAGTTCAAGGGAGCCGAATACTTTCGCAAGGCACTGTAACGGTGTTTAGGTCCCACACAGCAAAAGTTGTGCTACACACTAATAACGGCAAGCTTTGTGCATCAATCTAGCAATAAAGGGCACTGTTGTACCCCCTGCAAAGCAATAATACCCACTACATAGTAATAAAGCTTAGGTTTCATTTAATGCTTATGTTAAGCTTGACCACCTATTCCTAGGTATTAAATAACTGTACAGAATGGTTGCGATGTTCAGCACTTGTCTGGTAGACATGATCAAGGAAATAAAGGCAACATTTATGGAAATTTGTAGTACCATGTTAACATGGGCCATCTCCTGACCCCTATCAGAACTGAACACAGGACATATAGGCTGCTAGTTGTAAAGGGAAGATTGTCAAAAATTATCAATTGGAAAACGGTCTTGAATGTTTTCTACCTTTGACCAACCCTTTCCCGCCATAGCCTATTTTTTTTTTGTCGCCTTAGATCTTTCCCACCCACCCTTCCAACAGTCGCAACTTTTTTTTTATTTTTCTATTTACACAGTCATACGAGGGCTTGTTTTTTTTGTGGAAAAAGATGTACTTTATAATGTACGGGGAAACTGAAAAAAAATTCTAGATTGGGTCAAAAGTCAATAAAACAGAATAGTGTCATTTTCATGGTGGTTTTGTTTTTGAGGCGGTACTGTTTAGGTATACTTGTTACCTGTATTTTGCAGATTGGTATCATTCTGATACCACAGATGTTGAGTTTTCGTTGTAAAAAAAAAAAAAAACAAAACAATGCAAAGACTGATTTTCAAAAACGACTCCACATTGACACAGAATATTCAAAAACAACGCAAAAAAAAACTGTATTAAAACCTAACTTTTACTTAGTTTCATTTAAAAGAAGAATGGGTATTATTAGAGAACAAAAAGCACAATGGGTACATGATTTACTGAGAAAGATACATATACCAAAATCTAATCTAAGGCGCACACACGATGCAGCAGCATGTGGAAGACTGGGCATGCTAAACCCTGCACCTAGGACCAGGAACCAGAGACTTTAGCCCATTAGGACAGGTTTGGGGCCACATTCGTGGCCATATACATTCCTTCCTGTATAGCTGTATAATGGTCTATTTATATATCTTTGTGACAATGGGCATATATTATTGATGCTTGTTCTGTTTATGTTTGCTAACATATAGAAACGGGACATCACCATTGACTTATACATAAGTCATAAATATTTGGGATATTGTATCTGTTGATTAATACTGTATCTGGATAAAGTGAATACATTAGGAGCTATCATACTCCATGCTAATGGCTATTATATGTGCCCATGAATAATATCTCAATACGTGAACTATATAGGGAGACACCATACTCTGGCTCTACAGTCATGGCCAAAAGTTTTGAGAATGACACAAATATTATATTTTCACATGATCTGTTGCCCTCTGGTTTTTATGTGTGTTTGTCAATGTTTTTTATCACATACAGAAATAAAAGTGCAATCATATTATGATTAACAAAAGCTTTTATTGACAGTTAGAATGAGTTAATGCAGCAAGTCAATATTTGCAGTGTTGACCCTTCTTCTTCAGGACCTCTGCAATTCTCCCTGGCATGCTCTCAATCAACTTCTGGACCAAATCCTGACTGATAGCAGTCCATTCTTGCACAATCAATGCTTGCATTTTGTCACAATTTGTGGGTTTTTGTTTGTCCACCCGTCTCTTGATGATTGACCACAAGTTCTCAATGGGATTAAGATCTGGGGAGTTTCCAGGCCATGGACCCAAATCTCTATGTTTTGTTCCCGGAGCCATTTAGTTATCACCTTTGCTTTATGGCAAGGTGCTCCATCATGCTGGAAAAGGCATTGTTGATTACCAAACTGCTCTTGGACGGTTGGGAGAAGTTGTTCTTGGAGGACATTCTGATACCATTCTTTATTCATGGATGTGTTTTTAGGCAAGACTGTTAGGCTATGTTCACACAGCGTATTTCAGAACGTATTTACATCGGATTGCCGATCGTAAATAGGTTCTGAAATCAGTTGAAAAGCAGTTGCAATTAAGTGCCACTATGTGTGGCACGTATTTGTAACTGATTTCCTGACGGATTCACCATCTCCATTCATTGTAGGTGGTGAATCCGTCCGTAAATAATTGACATGCACATTGTTTTCCCGTCCGGATTGCCGTCAATCCGCGGCGGCAATCCGGCACGGAAATACGCGTCGTGTGAACGACGAGCCGTATTTTCTATTGAAATCAATAGAAAATAGGCTGTTACTTATTTCTGACTGATTTGCCGACGGATTGACGATCGTCACTCTGTCGGCAAATCCGCGGCGAAATAAGCCGTGTGAACGAGGCCTTAGAGAGCCGATTCCCTTGGCAGAATAGCAACCCCACACATGAATGGTTTCTGGATGCTTTACAGTTGGCATGAGACAAGACTGGTGGTATCGCTCACCTTGTCTTCTCCGAACAAGCTGTTTTCCAGATGTTCCAAACATTCGGAAAGGGGATTCATCAGAGAAAATGACTTTCCCCCAGTCCTCAGCAGTCCACTCCCTGTACCTTTGGAGAATATCAGTCTGTCCCTGATTGTTTTTTCTGGAGAGAAGTGGCTTCTTTGTCCCCTCCTTGACACCAGGCCTTGCTCCATGAGTCTCCTCCTCACAGTGCGTGCAGATGCACTCACACCTGCCTGCTGCCATTCCTGAGCAAGCTCTGCACTGCGGGTTTAGCCCGATTCCAAAGCTGAAACACTTTTCAGAGACGGTTCCTGGCGCTTGCTGGCCCTTTTTTGGGCGCCCTGGAGCCTTTTTGGCAACAATGGAACCTCTCTCTTGAATTCCTTGATGAGCGATAGTTGTTGACTGGGGTTGAAATCTTTCTAGCTGCGATACTTTCCCTGTTAGGCCAGTTTTGTGCAGTGCAATGATGACTGCACGTGTTTCTTTAGAGATAACCATGGTTAAAAGAAGAGAAAAAAATGTGCCAAGCACCGCCAACCCTTTTTAAAGGGCGACTGTATGAATTCGACTGGACTTTTTTTTTAACTTGGGCCAGCACTTCAGTTCTAAAAATTTTATAGAAGAGTGTAGAATACGACAGTATGAAGATTTTTGGCGCATTACATAGAGCTTAATGCGGCCAAACTTTGTATGGGCAAAGAGTGTAATGCGCCAAACTTGGCGCATTAAGCTCTATGTAGTGCGCCAAAAAATCTGTTTGTATTTACACTCTCAGAAAACTCAGGATTGAAATATTAAAGAGGGCAACATATATGAATTCGAATTTCAAACATTTTTTTTTACTTGGTGCCGACACCACAGTTCTAGATAGATATAGAGCGTGTATATTACGACCGATTTTTGGCGCATTACATAGAGCTTATTGCGCCAAACTTTGTATGGTCATAGAATGTAATGCGCCAAAAATCTTCATACTGTCGTATTCTACACTCTTCTATATCTATTTAGAACTGGAGTGCCGGCGACAAGTTAAAAAAAAGTACGCAGTCGAATTCATACATGTCGCCCAAAGTGTCCAGTGGTGTGATTCTTACTTAATCATGACAGATTGATCTCCAGCCCTGTCCTCATCAACACCCACACCTGTGTTAATGGAGCAATCACTGAAATGATGTTAGCTGGTCCCTTTAAGGGAGGCCTGCAATGAAGTTGAAATGTGTTTTGGGGGAAAAAGTTAATTTTCTAGGCAACTATTGACTTTGCAATTAATTGCTGTTAAGCTGATCACTCTTTATAACATTCTGCAGTATATGCAAATTGCCATTATAAAACCTGATGCAGTAGACTTTGTAAAAATTAACATTTGTATCATTCTCAAAACTATTGACCATGACTGTGTGTGGAAATTCAGGTTTCAGGATATGCATATTGTTGCCTCTGGTTTCTAAGCACTTCTTGTACATAAGGATTTTCCTATTTGGTTTCTAATCCTTGCTACTTGTCCCCTGAGGAGATGCTGGAGGAACATCGAAACATGTTGGGACGATTTTGAAACTATAGAGTAAGGCCGTGTTCACACGGCTTATTCCCGACGGATTTGTGAGCCGTATTGCGCTCACAAATCCGGCTGTGAAAAAGGGGGGCGGGACGGGGGCCGGAGCGCAGCGGGGGTTGCCGTCCCCGGCCCCATAGACATTGCATTTTTTTTTACGGCGCTTAACGACCTTAAATAATGTGCATGTCACTTTCTCCCCCGAGCAGATTCGCCGAGCGGGAGGAGCGACGGAACCCAATGTTCTCTATGAGAGCAGTGGATTACCGTAATTACTCCGACGGATTGGCGCCGTACTGCAGCACAAATCCGGCGCGGAGTAACGGCGCCAATCCGCGGAGAAATAAGCCGTGTGAACGAGGCCTAAGGGTTAGTTGATACAGGGCCAGGTGCCGGACAGGACCGCCCTTGTTGATGGTTTTAGGCTAGGGCTTGATAGGGAAAATAGGGATACCCCAGGGTACTTCCAGACTTTCCCTGCATTATTTAGCCCTATCAACCTTAGATTTTGGTATATTTATCTTTCTCAGTAAATCATTGTGCTTTTTGTTCTCTAATAATACCCATTCTTCTTTTAAATGAAACAAAGTAAAAGATTTTAATAGTTTTTTTGCATTGAGTTTTCGTTGTGTTTTAGTACCATTTTCTGTGATCAATAACTTATTTTTTTTTTCATTGGTGCCATTTTAGGATACATACAACGTTGATCGCTGCTTATTCCAATTTTTGGGGGATATAAAATGACAAAAAAAATAACCACCTCTGCAATTTTATTGTTCTATTTTAATAGATCAAACTTACGCATACAGTGTTCTGAACTTCTAGCATTTTTAAAACGTTATTTTTACAGTTGTATTTGTATGCCCCTCCCCCCCAGAGTACTTGATCGCTTGTACATTATGCTATATACATATATACATAAATATACATACACACACTCCTACACACATACATGTGTATGTATATATATTTATACATACATAATGCAGACGGTTGTGCCAAGATTGGAGTCGTGCCATTCATTTGGGCATTATGACATACCTGTACATCACATGCCAGTAAGTGGATCATCATTTACACTGTAGAATGATGAACTTCAAATTGCTTGCCGAATAAACCTTACCAGATTGATGGGTAGCAACAATTTCTTTACGAAGATCATTCCAGGTGTTTTTTCCTTTGTGGTATTGTAGAAACACACCTGAGTGCTCCAGCCCAGCGAACTTCCAAAATGTCTGCTTTTATAGAGGTGGTCACATTTACCCATGATCAGTTAACCAAGGATATCTGATTAACAGAATCTGGCTGCTACGTGCCCTCTCTGGAAGCAGTAAGGGTTTATTCAATCTTTCATACAGTGCTCCTGCATTTTGGCTTTTTTTATAATGTGAAATCTGTGTGGTGGTGTTTGAGGTTGCATTTACTGTATTTTAAAGGGGCTCTCCAGGAAAATTATTAAGTGGAGTCAGGAAGGGTTAAAAATAAATTCTTGCCTACAAGACCCCCACCCGTGCTGGAGCACCCACGCGATTCACTCTTAATTCTGGGTTCTCATCTCAACACACAGTCGCTCAAGCTTCTTTATAAGTGATCGAATTAATTTTACTTGGGAGTGGAAATTGTACAGAAATCCTTAGTAGGACAATTAATGAACAGTGAATATTGTTAAGTGGCAAAATTTTGCTCTAAGCAGGGGCCTAAATGAGTAAACATACTTCTGGCACCACAATGCAATTACTCTTAAATAAAAGTTATGTTTAAGGTCAGGTTCACACAATGGGCAAAACCTGTGTAATTTTCTTTTACTTCAAAATGAGTTTCAACACTGTTAAAATGAAAGGTGGATATTTTGTATTTTCATAAAAAAAAAAAAAAACAGTTCTTTAAGTTATTGCCACCAAATACTAACGCAAAAAGTTGACTGTTCAAGACGTGCTGGATATAGTGTGGTTATTTTTTACAGCACTGGGACCTCATGTGTAAAGAATGTTAAATGCAAGCCTACCCCACCTACTAATAGTGTGTTGAGGGAACAAGATTATACTTATGGTGATGGGGCTCTTTTTTTTAATGGAATTTTACCTTTTAAACCCTT